>JAGDQP010071876.1:0-10582 GCA_022664845.1 Lepisma saccharinum | reverse complement strand
ACCTATCTCGGTGTTGAATTAGACAGGAGACTTCTCTTCAAACAACATATCACTAACATCGCAGCTAAATCCACGCAACGCACCGGATATTTATATCCACTACTAAACAATAGCAATGGACTCTCCTTGAAAGCGAGGTTGCATGTTTATCTAATGATGATCAGATCACAACTCATATACGCAGCACCAGCCTGGAACCATGCACCAAAATCGCATCATTTACTACTCCAACGTGTACAAAACAAAGCTGCCAGATTCATCACCGGACATTCTCGTGACACAAGCATAGCACAGCTTCACGAAGACCTGGAACTGCCCATGCTCAAAGATGTGTTGGACACACACTGCAGATTATTCTGGCATAGAATGTCGCAATCCACATATCAAGTTCTCCATAACCTCGGAACGACCATACCACCTAGATTCACTCACCGAATGCCCCATCCCATTTAAACTTTCCTCATTTCATATACTTTTCATTTTCTTGTTGGAACTTTTACCATCTAGCCTGACTGTTTATAGTTATACCATCTTTCCTCGCTACGTAAACAACACCTTGTAAAGCATCTCAAGTAATTATAAATTCAGATAAATTGCGAAAGCGACAGTTGCTTTTCGCAAAATTTCATATATCTCCTTCAAAACAACGTCATAAACCTCATATCGAAGGCATGGGCTCAAAAAGCCCGAAACTTCCAAATGAAAACCGTCATGATATCCCTCCCTCCCTCCAGAGTTTACCATTGCAACGAATTATTAAAGTTTAATGGGAAAGGCCGAAAATTAGAATAAAATTTATCATCTGCGGAGTTAGGTTATACTGTACTAACATTTGCATTTTCCTCTTTAAATGTAACACTCTATACCTGTCCTTGTTAAAAAGTCGTTAGCTTTCTGTTTCTCTTTCTATTGTTTTTGGAATGAGAGAGTATTTAGTATTATTTGTTAAATTCGACCCATGTTTATACGTATTTTTTTCTTGTTTTGATATCAGGATTCACCTTGCGAAGCTTGTCCCCATCTTTTCTTTGCACCCTATATATGTTATGAGAAAATTGTATACTTATAAAAAGGTCGCTGAGTAAAACAACTTCTAACACAGAGTACTATTGTAAATGTAGAGAGCATTATGTGTTCGCGTAGTGGCCTTTGTGTCCCTGAGCAAAGACATTGTAAGGTCAAAATTGTTGTTGAAACTCGTTTCGTTGCTGTTTCTTTACCTTAAACTTCGAACAATATACAGTGTCTTCAGTTACGTATTCGAAAATATCAACTGTGTTGTATACAACTCATAAACGAATAAGAGGGAAATAACTTTTAGAAGATGAAGGTACTTTTCATTTATGTTTAATTACTTCACTTATGAATCGCTGGTTAATATTTTTTTTTCTTTAAGCAAAATCTTGTAATGACGAAAACTTTAAAAAGCGTACTTTAGTTAGGTAAGACAAGTTGAAATTAATTGTATGGGCGCGTAATTTAGTGAGTGAAATGTTATTAACGTCCTAAATGAGTTGGTGAGCTTCTAAGGACGGGACCTACGGATTTTGGTAAAGTGGGCTCCGAACCACTGCGTTCAATGGACCCCAGCGGGATTTGAACCCGCGACCACGCACACAGAAAGCGAGCGCTCTAGCATCTCGGCGACTTATGTGTTTTACAACTTGTATCTTTTACAATTTGTTTCTTCTAAATTCATTACATTTCTTCTTTCTAAGCTACAATGGAATATGGAAGTAGCGTGAAAAGTTCACTAAAATTCTTTCGGAAGTTTACTAGAAAATATTATGTAATATTGTTGATATTTATTTCGTTTCCAAATAAGGCAACGGTAGTCACTACACATACACACTAAAATTTTAGAAGACTCCTCCCATGTTTGTATGTATAAACGCAATCTCTAAATGACTACTCTTGTCATCTTTCAGTCAAGGATCCTACATTCAATGGAGACACAAGCTGTTTGCAATTCAAACTGTAGATTCCGTCCATAAGACGTCCATTTCAATATCTCTAGCGATAACTGCAGACCAGAACCTATTCAAGTTGTGAGAAATTTTCTGTTAGTAACCTGTCCCTGCAAAAAATTCCATCATATATGCTTATCTAACAGAAAGTTCATTCATTTTAGTTATCTGCCACATCTTTTTTGGTATTTATCACTAAGTAATTGACTGATCGAAATTCTAAAACTCCCTAATAGTTTGCAATTTAACTACAGGGGGAAAAATAACAAGACACCCTGTTAACTGAGTGCGTGTTGAACATTTAGCTAGACACCATTGCTTTCATTAGATTTTTTAAAAATATATATAAACTGTTCTGCTGGAAGTACAATATGACGAATACCTCCAACGAGCTTATTTGTATGCAGCATAGTGTCGGCCTATTTCACTTTGAAATATGCTTGAGGTACTATCTACTTCCAGCTGTACACATATCCCCATCTTGTAGACTAGACTTGGCAGCTTCCAGTTCTCTTTTCTGACTAGTGAGTAATCAGGCGTAGTGACTTTCGAGTTGAGACATCCTTAGTGCCGACATAAGCAGTTCGTTGCAATCAGTCCACATGCACGTAGCTCCAGATGATTGAATGTTGTATTAAATATCAGAGTATTTCGAGGAAAACAAGTAATTGCCACAATAAATGTATAATGTCATAGTTTGGAGTTCTAAAAGCTTCTCAAGTCAGCCTCGTAAATATAGCCTAAAGACCATAAATAAATTCAATTCGTAATATAGTAAAGTAAGTCCTTCAAATAAATTATTCTCTTGACCTATATGTCGCTTCATAATTATTTATTAGCTCGTGCAAAAAAAAACAGATAGGATACAAAATAAACAGACAGACACGCACACACACACAGAGAGAGAGAGGGGGGGAGGAGAGAGAGAACAAAAGAGATATCTAATTGTACCTGCTACAATTAGCAATTGTGCCGTTATGAATTGCTTTAACTATCAGTTGCATAATGTTTGATTGCAGTTCAAGGATTCTGTCGCTCGTGATGTCGTTAATATAATGGGAAGACAATTCATTTAATTTTCTTCACAACGCTTTAATTTTCTTCTATAGCTACTTCAGTCTCATGTTTGTGTGGATGCCATACTTAAATTTCGTACAAAATAGGCCTAGAAAACAATCTGTTTCTTTTCAACTGCTTTATGAAGTTTGGTGGCTATTACTACTATGCTGCACTTTATGGTGTCTTTATACCAAAGAAATTGGAAACTCCGTCAAAACGAGTTTGCGCATGAATACATTAATGTGGTAGTTCACACCAAGGAAACTGCAAGACGATCGCGAAGCAACTAGTAGAAAAAAAAACACTAAACTATGATTCCGAGGAAACTCAACATGCCAGTGTCTCCTGAAGTAAGTTCCCGAGTAGTTGCTAGTGGTTTCGATCTCACAATGGACACCCTCAAGAAATGTGCGCCGAGAGCAGAAAATTTTATAGACATTCGTAAGATACTATTACTTATTTCCGAAGTAGCATGTTCTCATTTTAAATTAAATGAAAATGCTCAGATCTCATTTTAAAAAAATGTTTCTCATTTTTCAAGAAACTTTTCTTTTACTGTATGGCATGTTGACGTAATTCTCGTGTTGATTCAAAATTTATTAATGTAAATATGAAACTACTCAAATGTAATATTACAAAACTTATGCTTACGTTTAAAACTTAATGAGAATTGTGCAGTTATTATTAATTCCATGCAATCCACTTATAGCTATGGATCTGGTTTTGCATGCACCAAATTATGGATAATAGTCAATTATAACTTAAGCACAAGTGTTGATAAGTGTTTGTTCTTCCGTACCATTCTAGATTTGCGTTTGCATGTTGTAGCTTTTGATGCTAAACAAACAAGCCTATCCTTAGTATGCATGTATTGGAACCCAATGGGCATCACTCGGCTATACTTAAATATCTGTGCCACATAAGCTAATAATCAATTACGAAGAGATATTTTAACGATGGTGACAAGGATGCAATTTCATGATCAAATCACTTTAGTTCGTACACGTTCAAAAACCTGTAACAATCTTTCTTCGTAGATTGTGTTTAGTGCATGTTCTGTGTTGTGTACAGGAACTGTAATACAGCGTAGTGAACTTGTGGTAGGTCTATCACTCGACTATAGTTAAATATCTGCGCTACGTAGGCTGATGTATGGGCAGAGGAACTAACTTAACCTAATCTAATACAACTAAGTGTGCGCTCAGGCAGATTCACAGTGCAAAGGGAAAGAAAGAAAACTGAATTCCCGAAAGAAGGAAAAGCACGAAAGCAGACAAACGAAAACGAACATGTTTTTGAAACAATAAATGTTAAATAACATAAGCCAGATAAAATCAGTTATCCAAAGTGTCAACAGCCATGTTTAAGTGTAAGAAAGTAGTAGAAACCAATTTCCTAGTTTTTACGTTATTTTCCTTTCAATAAATGTTAATAAATTACTTCGAACTACCTTTCTTTGCTTTTCTTTTATTTATACTGTTTGCAGGCTAATTAACCTTCGCAATGCATGGCTGTTATTATTCCAAAGAATTAATAACTTAATCTTGCCGCCAGGCAGAAACCAAAACTAAAAAATAAAATGCACTTGCTGCTTGGTCAGAATTTCTTCCCTCTTGTTTATAATTAGCTTCAACTGTGATTCTTACATGTATTTACCATGTCTTTAGGGTATGAATCAATAACAAATATTAGAAGTAGTGTCGAAACATACCTTGTATTAGTTTCATTGTACCATGGCAAGCTGAAACAGACAATGTTCTCGTACTTAAAAGCTTTAGTTAGGGAGAAAAATTGATGGAAACTAATCTTATTGACATTAATATACTAGTTATTCTGGTTACTGTTTTCTCTTCATCCATATATGTGTGTGTGTTGTAGCGTCCTGCTGTTATAATTGAGCCAACATAATTGGTTTCCAACAGAACATGCAATGCTGACAAGGAAAAAGTTTATTATTGAGCTTCTCGTTAGAAGTGAGTCAATTGTCTTTCTTCTATAACTAACTTTTATCTACATCATAAATCAAGAAGCTTAACTTCAAACACTTATCAATGCACACAATGGATAATTTAATTTAATTTTAATATGTTTGTATTTTTAAGCTTTCTAGGAACCAAAATATAATAAAAACAGGAAACAAATCATAAAAATAACAACGTTATTACCTCACTTCCAAGAATGTTCAGTAACTTTTCTTTACTCACAAGGTGTACTGTCATACCTTCAGTGGGGGATTGCGTTAATTTTACCTGCAACGAAAACAACTTCATACGTCCTGTTGCTAACCAGAAAAAAATAATGGGCCCATGATTGAAAATGGAGACATGGTTATAAAAATGAATTGTGGCAAAACGTCAAAGAGAGTTACCGCTACCAAAAGGAATTTCGCCACAGCGCATTTTTCGCCAAATTCTTGATAACAATGTCAAACAAAAACAAATGTTTGTAGAACACGCTAGTGTACATTGTTCAAAAAAGAAAGGCGAAAAAGCTCTTGTTTAATTTAAAGAAAGGTGCAAAATTGGGCTACAATAGGTAACCTCCATTATGTCCATCAGAAAGTGGATGGAAACTTACGAAACGTACAGTGGTCAATACATCTTAACGTATCTTTGTATTTTCCTTTTTGTAAATGATACACATTAGTGGGTTTTACATACTTCTAGGTATTTTTACATTATTATCAAGAATTTCGTTAACAATGAGCTGTGGCAAAATTTCCTTTTATAACCAAAACTATTTTTCAGTGCAGTTCATTTCTGTAGTCGTATCTCGTTTCCGAAGCACGGGCGAATTATATTTTATGGTCAGCAACAGGGCATAATATAATTGATTTCATTACCGCATGATCAACAGATAAAATTAACGCAATGCCCCACTCAAGGTATGACAATGAGAATACTCAGGCCTAAAACAAAAAACGCAGCCTCTCACTCGTTTTAGCTATACTGCTTAAAATCTTATGCAAGTATATGATCTCCAGGTTTCTAGTACGTCTACTACATGAGCACTGAGCAGTCGAGCGGCAACAGAGTTAGTTCCCAAATGTCCTAGAATTGTAAAACTACAATCTTTCAATTTTGACGCACTGCTGCTATCATTTAGTTACTTCGTACCTGACAGCCAAAACGAGAGTTTTCAATCAGTGTTAAAAGTAATTACATGTCGTAGGGTTCTTTTGTGAAAGGCCGTTCAAAACCGTGGAAACTCAAATTGCCTACCGAAGTATCCTAAGTCTGCAACCGAGAAGTCGTCGCTCAGTTGGTCAAGCGGTGGCTTCTAATTTGGTATGTCCTGGGTCCGAATCCAACGGCTGGCTATCCTGACAGGTTTTTTTTCCAGAGTTTTAGTGTCACCATCTCAATGCTAGGATTCAATCTAAGCCCTGACCGACTTCTTCCCCACATCAATTCCACTCATCTATCCTGACCTGAGCCATATATGCCTAAAGGCCAAATACAATTTAACTCAATTCAACCTAACTTTGTGCATATGACAAAGAATTGATCACATGACAAGTGTAAAACTCGGATGGAAAAAGTCTTGCTCATTCTGGCTAAGGAATTCATTGGTATATTTTATTATCTTAGTTGAATACTTACTCACAAGGTATTTTTCCACCACAAGGCCCACATGGCATGAAACCGAGGATCCCAAGCACCAGATCTGAGCGCTCTAGGAGCACCAGATCTAGGACTGAGCCACAGTGGGCATACTGTTCGTAGTATTACGTGTAGGCTTACGTAGTTCTGATGTTCATCATGAGTTCTCCTTTGCCATTTACTTTCTGCTGTTTCTAATGTACACCGTGTGCAGTGTGCACCTGATATTTTATCCATAGCCTTTTTTTCCCTCCTAGATCAAATCTTCATAAGTATGCATACACTGCTATATTAGCACCTATTGCCTTCGCCACTTTCTATACAGTATTTGCTGAGGTAAGTACTGGTTGTAACAATAAATAGTACCAAAAACAAATCTTATTTAATAGTGTCAATTAATGACTTTAATTTGTAAGTTAGAAATTGAAGTCCAGTTTAAGTCTCTTGTTATGAGACGTGAAGAATTTTTAGGTGAGTGAAAATGTTTCTTTACAAAATAAGGTTATAATTATGTGGTACCTCGTTGCAAGCCTGTTTGTCTTATCAGGAGAAAAACCTAAATTGAAATTTCGGGACCACACAATGATGCTCAGAATCGTAAAGAGAAAACCGCGACAACAACAAAAGGACAACGATGAAACGGTGATACCAAAACAACAAATATTTATATTCACCGAATGAATTTGGGTACGATTTAACGTTAAGAGAGCGAAGACAGAAGCACAACAACAGAAAATGGGATACCCATAAAACAAATTTAGATTTCTACAAAATTTTGGCGTGATATTCAAAATGACACATAGACAGTAATTTCCGTCAAATTTGCAAACTCAAAAATGAAATAAAAGTTCAGATTTATTGTTTTACGGTTAATGATTCGAACCTTGAAATTATTGTGATTAAATTATGTCCACTTCTGGTAAATCAATAGTTAACTCACACAGCATGCGATGTGATTTCCATATACCTGGGCAACAAAACACCTCACTTGAGCTTAGTTTCCATTAGCGCTCCTTAAGAATCCAATGGAAAAGTGAACCGGGATGATGATCAAGAAAAATTTCCTTAGCAGTTAGGGAAAACTACAAACAATGTAACATGCGCATCCAGAATGTGACGCAACTGATGGAGTTTGATAGAATTTACAATGGTTTTTGAAAGACTATTAGAATGAAACTGCCTTCAAATAATTTCCACATTTAATACAACAGGAACTCACTCATCACCCACAACGAAAACGGCAATTCTGTTATAGACAATGTATATGTACGTGCTTGCGTTTGGCTCCCAAATAATACCAGTGTTTGTCAAAGGAGACTCTTAAATTTGGTTTTCCTGAATATGCCACATGCTTACCACGCCACAGAGACAATAGGCACTTCTTGTCCTGGACAAGAATTTAGAAAGAAGAAAGGCATGATAAAAAGAATAAACGGTAGACACAAGGAACTCATTCTGAAACTTCCACAACACTTAACTTGCTTGTTTTTCCCAAAACTATTTTGTATTTTATCTCATTGTCAAATCTCTCTCTGTGTTCAGTTAAATTATGGCATACGACAATCTTGTAGTGGTCATGTGGTCATATGTGGGCTTTTACTTAAACCTTTTCCGATGTCATCAGCGTAGCTGATCATCTCGTGTAAAGTAGAAGTTGCAGTTTTATTTTATTTTATCTTATATTTTCGTGTTTCGTTCCTGTCCTTGGAGGCAACATACTGCTTTGGTGGTCGGTGTCCAAGAATCCATATATGAAGAAAACCAGTTTAACAGAGACATGGATACATGGCTTGGTACATTACTTTTGTCTTACTACTACTAAATTTCCTTAGCACTATATATTTTGTTCCTTCTCCTTTATTTATTTATCTACATTATTTTTCTGTAAATTAGCCATGTCTGGTTCAGCAGGAACAAAATATGCTATGCTAAATAATATTTACCCTGAAGATAAAAGGACTGTTGCGCAGCGTAGCCAGATTAAGCAGGTTATGGGAAGCTCTCCTGCATACCTACACGTAAATGTATGAACTATGCGAAAAGTTTCGGGTAATAATATCATTAAAATGGTACATCTTATTCATCATTATACCCAAACAACTGCATTCAGTTTCCTAGACATATATTTCTTATTTATTTTAGAGTTGTAAATAAGATATCGATAATTCATCCAAGTGCCTTACGCCATGGTTCAAGAAGCAACATAATATCTTGGTTTTTCTTTCGTTGTCTTGGTTAGAAGCCTCATTTTCATATTTTAATTTAGAATACTGAACACATAAACAGTATGTGTATGAATCGTAGTGTGATTAAGAGATTTTCGTAGTATTGGAAAAGAATACAATACTATGTCGCTGCTCAGCTGTCCACCTCTTATATGCAAGCAATATATAGACATTTTGTTTTCTTCGTATAATTTTGAAACATATACCGAGGTGTCTTGAATTCAACGTGCGTCACTTCAGATATACATTTTGTGTAAATCAAGTAGGCCAGGACTAATAAAATGGTTTATGACGCACTTTAAAAACAAAATGTTTTTCTTTGTGGTTCCCCTTAAATATTTTCAAATCAAAGCTAAAGACTTTTAATTCTCCAAAACTTCATCGTAATTTACCAGACAGCTGGTGGCTGCATGCTGACACCCTGTAATTGACTTCCAATCTAATGGACCTACCCTAGGGCGTCGAGAGGCATACGAGAGGCTCAAGTATTTCCACTATTACTCTTCGGCATTTCCATTACACATCTTCTGCACTGCACCCAACTGTTTTCTTTATATTCTTCCCCATGGTCACCTTGCAATTTTCTTTTAACACTCTTTCGTAGAATCCATGTTTCGGCTCCATATAATATAATACTCCACACAAAGATTTATCATAATCAACCTTTTTCTTAACTCCATTTTTTCCGGTCTGCAGAAGAGAATGAATGCTTCTTTCGCCATGCCTGTTCTAGCCCTTATTTAGTTTTCCTAATTCGTATCTTCACTTACGATAATTCCCAGATACTTGAAGCTGCTATATTTTGTTCATTTTTCCCTCTTTCCGATTTGATGTTTGTTGCGATTACATTTGTTTCCAATTACCATACCTTTCCTTTTGTTTACGTTTATGATTGTGTCAGTAGTAGATTCTACAGTAGTATAATACTTAACATTTAAATCAAGCTAAACGTATGTGTACTATCTTGATACTTTTAATATGTTAACCATGCTACTGCTAATAAATAAACTTCTTCCCTCAAATGATGCCTGTATTATAATAATGTGTAATAAAAGGATTTCATTTAAATAATATTTATTAGCAATATTCGTCTTCTAATCTGTAGAACTGAAAACAACGTTATTTTATTTCCTACTTCGAAGCATTTCGATTATAACAATCAAATTGACTCTATGTGGGGATATTTTAATGCATATTAGTTAATGCATGTTAGTTCATGTAGCACCTTCGTTCATATATTCATTCCTTGAAAGTGAAACAATTCATTTTTATAAATACAATGTATTGAAATAACTATGGAGAAGAACTGGGTGGAAACATAGCCTCAGAAGGTGCACTTTATCTACACCCCAAATGAGTAAAATAAATACTCATACCATATAAATAGTCTACGTGGAGTAAAATTTTATAACGACGAAAGGTTAGCAGCCATAATTAGATGCAATTATGGAATTTTGTACCGATTGCAAAACCTTACTTTCCCGCTTAAACCCAATTCGTGAAACAATGGAAACAGAATTTTAGTTCAAAGTTACCTTAATTAAAAAAATAAACTTACTAGAAGTTCCATATATCGATCTGGACAGAGCTGAAATCGGGTCAATTTTGGTGACCCGGTCCGAAACGTGATCCAAAGGACGTAATTGATGATCCGAATGATCCGACTGACTCGGTCTTCACCAAAATGTCTCGACTGGCTGTGACCCGATAACACAATTTTAACCCAGTG
>JAGDQP010071875.1:0-10582 GCA_022664845.1 Lepisma saccharinum | reverse complement strand
CCTTTAACTTATGAAAATTCTGAACGTTTTTTACAATCCGAAAATGGACTCAATGTGTTGTCCATGTTCCTATAGGTACAATTGTAGTCACGTTTACGAACGCTGAATATTCCTTCACGTATCTAGTATGATAGCATCGCAAGCAGCAAAAAGACATTTCCTTATATGATCAATATCATGGATCTTCATGGCGTAGTCTTGAAATGTTCTCAAAGACAAAAATACACTGATGTTATATTTTGAGACCGTGGAGATCAGCCAACAGGTCCCTGTCTACCCATTCATCCATCTGGAAAGTGAATATTAAGAAACTGTGTTCCCACAGAATGGTGGTACGAATTCCAATGGGTTAAAAAAACTGGAAATATACCATCCTCTACAAGTAACTGTTCACATAACAACTCTAGGTATCCGTCAGCAGCTAATGTTCTGCCAATGAAAAATAAACCAAGAACACACATCCAATAAACTGCATCACACCACAAAACTACCTGCACTACCATGATGCACGGATCTGTCCAATGTGGGTTATCGGATGACCACTATCTCACGTTCTGCAGGGCTGTCAACAATTTCTGGATGTGAAAAAGGTGATAAAAGTGACTGAATCTAGTAAAAAAGTGACTTACTTTATTTAAGAAGTGAAAGAACATTATTGATTTAAAGAAAAAAGTATCTCTTACCAAAAAGGCCGGTTAAGATCATAATTAACTGTTTTCAAATAAGAAGCAGACATTTCTTTAACCTTTTTGTCAAAAGCGACATGCTTCAATACTTATTGGACCAAAATTTAATTTACTGCACGGATATTGATAATAAATGCATGACATTACGCATCTTACTAATTGAAATAATGACATTTCTAAGTAAAAAAGCTGCAAAATACAGTTAATACTGATCCTGGATGGGGTTTTGCCACTATTTTACTTATAATTACACAACTTCTGTACAGTTTACAAACTTTCTACCATTATTAATAAACATTTTATATCATAACATAAGTCATGTATTGAAAGTAAGGTAAGATAAAAATAATAAGCATGTAATTGTATAGAAAATTACATTTGAGTAATTCACACTTTTAATTCTTTGATTTTTTGTTAAAAAAAATGACGTTATTAAAGCATTTTTTCTTTTATCAACTCTAGACAGGAGAGCATCTGCATCTTGTTTCTCATTCCGAAGTTCTTTCTGGACCTGAAGAGCACCTGTCAACATGACCTGGGCAAGTCTTGCTTCTGTAAGGCAATCTTAAGTCTTTCATTAGTTTCAGAGGTCAGTTTATTAGCTGCAATAAGATTTTCCTGTTCCTGCTGTCTTTTTGTTTCAGTATTTCTTCGCATGATGAAGTCCCCTTCTCCACTGCAAGTTTTTCTTGGCGTTCTTCTTCCTGAGCTGCTCTTTTTTCCTCTTCATATTTTTGTTTTTCCTTTTCTTCCTCCTTTCGTCTTTCTTCTTCTAGGTAGGTCTGGTATTTCTTGTATGCACACTGCATCAAAGAAAGCAGCTCTTTTGTCGCAGGTACTTTTTCTGGTTTGTTGTCATACAATTTCATTGTATCTTTTACTGTCATAACTGCATTGATAGTTTTTTCTGATAGTGATGCCCGGTCCTCTGTAAGATATCTTCTGGATGCAGAAAAAACCCTCTCAACCTCTGCATTCCCGTGAAACAACCATTTTACTTGTCTGAAGACATTTTGGTTCTCCTGTCATACATTTCATACTGATGAACTGGTTCCAATAACTGTCTATTCGAATTTGTTTTGTACTTGAACTTATGGTGGTTTCCAACTGGAGAAGATTCCATTCATCCACTAGCTGATCACAATCAATATCCAGTGGTAATGCTTTTGCGATGCTTACAATATCACTGACTTTTCTGATGATGTTCTGTTACATGGATGAAGACACCGGAAATGCTGCAGATTCATTGACCCTGCCAGGTTGGCTTTAAGAAGAATGTATTTACAAGCCTCAGTAAAATACATCTTAACATGGGTCAAGAACTGAAGGCGGTCCTTTTCAGAAACCTGCTGGAGAGCCGCTGTAACATCATCACCACAAAACATGTCTTTTAGAGGCAGTAAATTGGATTCCTGTAAAATTTCTTCAAAACTGATGGTTTACAAATTCTTCCTAGCAACACCTGAACAAGTCTCTTTATTCCACTGTGAAGCAAATGTATCAATGGCTCATTTTTGTGGAAAGTTCCGGTGAATTGGGTAAAAATGTGTGCAGTGGAGCAAACAAATGTCAGTTCAGCTTTCATTGTGAGTTTCTTCAGAAGCTGAACAATGTGTTTGTAGCCACTGTTGGAAGCTAGAACAGACTTCTTTACTGGAATAGATTTTAAGAAGTATTTCTGGACACCATCTCACTTCATGAGCATTCTCTCTGCAGCTGTTTCCAGGATTAACCATCTAGATGGGCTATGCTTTATGAAATGAAGCCTAGGCAATCCCAATGAATGTTATATGTTAGAGAAGTCTTCTATTCTTGACGGCCAATCACTGAAAAAGTTATATACAGACACAATCAGATCAGAAGCATCCTCTCCTAGATGATGCAGTCCTTTCAAGAAAGCATTATGTAGCAGGTGAATATTATAGAAGCCTACATCAATAAGTATTTTTTTTCTTACAACACAAACTTGTTCATTAAGCATTACTTTCTTGTTTACATTTGGGCCATCACTCCCAAGCATTAATAGTTTATGCAAAGAGAAGTTTGCTGAATCTAATGCGCTTGTAAGTTTACCAACAATACCCTCAGATGCTGTTTTACCAATGAAAAATGTATGTAAATGATGGCTCATAATTTTATTCTGAGCTGCTGACCAATATCGAACTACAGTTTATAACTCTTTTGCACCAGCACTGTCTGTTGTTTAATGGTTTACAAATTGGGTAAATATGTGTGCAGTGGATCAAAGCACAGTGAATAATAGGCATTATACATGTCATTCAGCAGCTGCTTTTTAAAATAAGGTTCTAGGACTTCAGTTAGAATGTACTGGAATTTAGTTCTAATCGAACTGAAACTTTGTGGAACAGCTCCAGGAAACATAACCTCAAAAAGATCACGAATGCCTTGACATGAAGCAGCTGAATAACTGGAACAAACACTTTTTAATACCCATATTGTTTCAGCAATATTGGTACTGTCCCTGACATCATATAATTTTACTGTTGAAAGAGAAGGTGATGAACTGCCACTGTTCACAGAAGGTGGTGAACTGCAAGATGCACACATAAGACGAAGCTGTTGTAGTGCCATTTTTGTACAAAATAACTGTTTCACAGCATGTTGTTTCAGAGCATGAAAGCCTTTTTTTTCCCACATTTATGACAGTATCACACACGACACAAAGCACTTCATGATCGCTGTGTTTTTTTGCCCACTCAGACACCTTGGCTCCTGTTCCATCCTCCTTGAAGAACCAGTCACTTCTCACAGAACATCTGCCCATTGTCCTGGGGATGATACACCAATGAAAGTAGATTGTTGTAGAAGAAGTTACGACAACTGGGAAGTCTGAAGGCACACTCTCACAAGACCCTGGAATGTAAATATATGTAAATATTTTCACTTGCAAAGATTACCAAATTCAAACTTGCACAACACTTTTCCTGCAAATATTTTTTTTTTACTCTCTCTCTCTCTCTCTCTCTCTTGCTCTGTTACCAAGCTATCCAAATCACCTCAGGATGAAGAGGTAGAGTTTTCATCCCAGACATGGACAATAAAAATTTCTTCAGGAAAATGACAATGTTTAAGCATGGTATAAACTTCCCTACTCACATAAAAACTGCCTTCATTACTGTGAAGAAATTTTTACTCGAAGAAGGGTCACGGTTTAATTTCCCGAGACTCCATTCGTTGAATTCAACTCGTCGATCGGAATCATCTATACTTTGAGATACTGCTGAAGCTGCTGTTTGTAGAGGCGTCGCTTCTAATCATGAAAGATCATTGACTAACACAACGATTCCGTGGTAATTGACGCTTGCAACGGGTTGGCGTGGGGTCCAAATTATGTCAATCGTCAACTTATCCAGACTCTTGGAACCTCTGCAACAAATGCGCAACAGACACATGCAATATGGGTTTCTATGTCGTTAATTAAAATAATTCGCAGTCACGTAAACTTGACCTCTGCAGACATTAAGATGAACTGGATTCGCTCCTCAGAATCCGTACGCCTTAGCAAGTCAAGCGTTGTTTTCTCAGCTTATTACATTGCTTCCTTTCTAACTTTTCAGCATATTTTCATGTATCATACAACTCCATTAAAATTAAATATTAGAAATGAGTTCAAGATGGCGGCTCTCCACCTAAATTTGAATCTAATTTTTAAGCCATTTACGCAACTTTGGCGCAGGTCGGATGGATAATGATGGGTGGAATAAAGAAAGTGGGAGGAAACGGGAGAACTCCGAGAAAACCCACGCATACGGTATTTGTTCACCACAAAGCCTCCATGGCACAAGCAGGGTTTGAACCGACGACTTCTAGCGCCAGAGGTGAGCGCTCTAACCATTCAGGCACCGCGGCCCTGGCTGTCCAACTGACACACCAAGATCCTTGTAACAGCATCATGAGAATTTATTTATGAACTTCCTGTTTGAAATGGTGTAATCGTAAATTATGAAACATGATGATGTGAATCACGTTAAAATGAATTTTTGGTTTGAAATGTTGTCATCTTTGATTTTATGATAGATAGAGGAAAGGGTAAAAAAAGAAAAATGAAATTTTCAGAAGCATAAAGTGCTACAGGAACGAGTTTCCTCAAAATAACGTAAAGTAATACGTTCATGTATTTAAGTAAATATAAATATTTACGTCTGATTTAGAAAAATCGATCAAGAGTATTCTGAATTATCTTTCTTTATATGAAAAACATGAAATTCATTAAATGTACCTTACTGACGTAACAGGTATTATGTCATATATTATTGATGTCGTCATTCTCCTTTCACGAACAAATTGTGCATTCTAAAAGTCGTTCTTCCAATGACGTCATACATTGTTTACTGTGTGTCTACTTGATAGTAGCTGTTGTTGGACAGATTTTCTAATTCTATCAGATTCGTTCAGGTTTTATGTCAGCAAATTTGTTTAACAGTGTTACATATCTTAGCAATATGAGTATAGTCTATAATATGGGTTACGATATTCTACAGAGGTTAATTGCTGAGAGACTAAATACTACAGATGAGTAAGTTTAAATGCTAATACTTCAAAAGGAAAGAAATGCAAGCTGTGATGATAATGCTACTAGTGTATGGCAAACTTGAGGTGTTTTGTGTATAACATATGTATACGTCTTTCTTCTACTAATCCTTACTAACCTGTTGAGCACTGTTACTCTGAACTGAGAACCTACCCTCTTTACGGTTCAATGTTGAATGCGGTCAATTTAACTTTTGTCTATGTTGTTTTTGGTTCGAAGATTTGGAGCCAAATTTGAATTTTGTGTCTACAACTGGAACAGTAACGTTAATATAATAAAATAAGTTTCTACTGTACGATGCATTCAATACTGTACGTCTATAATCTTATGAGATTCTTAGTATGTGTGTAGAAATAGCCAGCGAGTTTACTAACCTAACCGATACTAACATAATCTTAATTGATCCGTTCTTTTGGGTTAGTTTTCTTTGATATTTCCTTCGACGTTTTTATACATTCATTGAATTCTACACATCGCTTGTCAGAATTACAAAAGTCCTTTTACACTTCTATTTTGACCTAATAATAAATATCACTCTCACTCAGATTATAGGACTTACATTGATCTCTTCAAAAACTACGTGCAAGTTTGTTTACATTGTTAATACGTAAAATGTTTATGATAATTAGACCAATGCTTCAGAAAAGCGACATTTATGATTTTCACTTTAATGATAATTAAGCTGATATATCTGCACGATAATAAAGCTTAACCCACGAATTGAGATATTCGTAAGGAGTATATATTACTTATTATTGACAGAGCTACCAAAACCTTATTGTTGATTTTGAATATTGACTTTCTTATTTGGAAAGAAATGCCTAATTATAGGAATTCGGGAGTTAATTTTAGTACTTCATCTGCTCAGAAAAGTAGAACCGAAGCTAATTTACACTCATCCATATCTCAGGATGTAGAGAAACAGGTAATGCCTAGTAGCGTTACGTTACAGATGGCGCACAAGCGTGGTAGGCACGAAAGTGGCGATGCCAATGTAATGAATGCAAAGCATGTAAATAAAAATGTATTTCTTTAGAAGGACAGTCACAGAATGTGTCTGCAAAATCAAGGTCAAACAGAATTAGATTAGGTAATTCTGAGTGATGAATAAGGTCATGTGATCAGATTGTAAGTAGTCAAGAGGAGGCAGTATCTACTGGTGTAGATCTCAATGATGATAATAGGAAAACAATATGTCACGGAACGTATGGTAACAAAAATCGATCAAGACTTTGTAAGACCAAACGGGTACAGTCGGGGACAAAGTATAGTGAAGACATTGCGATAGGAAATACTTTTCACGATGATAATGAGACTATTCCATTAAGTCTGTGCTTAGTACAGAAAATGAGAGCTCTAGTGGACTATTATTCAGACAATGAGGATTCCGAAACAGACAGAATAAAAATCATGAGAATAATTATGAGGAGATCAATAGCGAGGAAACGCCTGGACGAGTAGTTGGTTTATCGTACCATGACAGAGACATGACCAGTGTGGAAGGAATAAAAGCATATCCACACGAAAGTGTACATAAAGTTCAAGGTGAGAATCCGATTAGACAACAAGCAGTAATGAACATTTCTACGCTAAAGTAGACAAGAAGTTGAATGACATCCTTTCGTTCAATGAGATAGAGTTTAATAGATTAAATGATAGATGGATAAGATGGAATCCTCAATACCTGGTTTGCAACACAAGATTCAGAGATTAGAAAGGGAGTTGTATAGTCTACAAGAAATATCTGAGATGCATACGAGAGAAGTTAATGATTTGATATTAAGTGTGAATAGACGTCTTGAGATATTAAAGCGAAGCCGGCCAGGTAGCCGTTCGGTCAACGGCGGTAGGCCAACGATTCGAAAGTCCCGGCAGAGGCATGGGTGTGGATTTTAATGGCTAAAGGGCGAATCGTGACGGATGGAAGTTCAAAGTTACTAGACTGGCCCATATAAAAATAAAGTTTACCAAAGTTTTATATTAGAGCAAAATATTAATCAGGTAAAACAAACACCATACGCAAATATTCCTCAGGATGAACAGAGATTGCAAAAACATAAGGAAAGAATAGTATCTTCTAGCTCCAACGTAATCCATAGTAGTAGTGAAAGTGAGGTAGAGGATAAACTAGGAGAGGGTGGGCAATTTTTGCCCAGGTTGTTATCAACATCCGAGCAATGCGAGTTAGCAGAACAATTTGACAATGAGATAAGGAATCAGAGTGAATTAAAAGTAAAGAGACTTGCATGACATACATCAATGGACGGGAACGCCAGGAGAGAATAAATCTGTTGATTTAGTTCTTTGAAACTGCAGAATAAACAACGTATGCACTTAATTAACAATGCTATGATGAGTTCCGCAAGAGGATGGTTTTCTCTTCATAGGGAGAAAATGAGTGGATATTTTGATTTTTGCATTCTATTTCTGCAGTACTATTGTAGTCGAAGAACAAAAGAACATGGTCACAAAAGTACCAAGTAAGAATGGTCTAAGAAAAACCCCTTGAACATCAGGTACTACAAGTAGTCGTCAAGCTTAAAAACACTGACAAGCACATATCCGAAACAGAGATAATTAAGTCCATTGTTCAGATGTTGCCCATTCGTATGCAAAGAGAATTAGCAACGGTTTCCTTTTCTCAAGTAGTGGATTTGTTAAAATATATTCGTAAGATAGATGAACTTATGATGAAATCTGAGAGTAATAGAATTCCGCAAGTTTGCCAATATGAGTCGATATGAAGCTAATTTTTCAAGAAGTGTTAGAAATGCGCCTGGAAAACAGTTTTTGTGGTAGTTTCTCACAGAATAGAGAAAAAAATCACTTGAAAATCCTCGTAATAAGGAAAGAGTGAATTTCTGTGAACAGATTCTTATTGAAGATGGGAGTTTAGGCAATAGCAACTAGGCCAAGGTAATATTGTTACGAAGAGGCAGGAATGTGGAACGCTCAACTCCATCATAGTCTGTCTCTGTCAGATAGAGAGATTTGTACTACGTGTTTGGAGGAGGAGCCAAATAGTACAAAGGTGATGTTAAACCATATATTGGTAAAAATTGGTAATTTACAAACGTATGCTTTAGTTGACAAGTGCTTCTTGTTCGATTATAACGAAACAACTCCTAACTAAAATACAAGAAGTACATAAAGTAGCAAGACTAGATAAAACTGGTGCTATGCACATCATATTAAGAGCCGTAGATCAGCGTCAAATAAAAATTAAAGGTAAACTGCATGCGAATATAATGATTGATCAAAGCATCATATCATGTGATTTCTTGGTAATAGATAACTGTCCATACGAAATGCTCCTAGAACAAAATTTCCTGGAAATTTGTGATAATGGATTATAAAACGAGGAAGATTACTTGGAAGTTTAAAGATTCTATTAACGTCGTTGAGAAGAAGATGGAGGAAATCCAGAATATGGGTAGGAATAGACAGGTGGTTGGAAAACAATATTGTAATTTACAAGGTGACAATAAGGAGATGAGTAAAGAAGTAAAGGAAGGTGCAATAAAGAAAACAATTCAATTGGAAACTGATACACCCAGAAGGAAAAATGAAATTGTAGGAATGTCGCTAAAGTCTGAATATAATTTCAGAAGTCATGATAAGGAGCTTAATCAAGATCGTGAATTAAATAATAATAACAGTTTGTTCTCAAGTAATGATATTAAAAGAAGAGGAAGTTATTGTCATTTGTCAATGTTCAATATGATACCTGATCTTACTACCAAAGCTAAAGAATTCGCGAAGAGAGGAGAGTATGATCTACCGGAACAACAGTGTATAACGGCCAGGGACATCCTTAAACGGAATAAGATGGATATTGATGATTTTCCCGAGTTGGAAAAAATTCATAGTAAAATAGTTTGTTTCGTGCATGGTTTAGATCCGGATGAGATAGACGACTTGGAGGCTGGATAGATGATGGGACCTAAATAGAAACCCCGTATTCGTGTTCCTACACATGCTAGTTTCTATTTTTATTTGACCGGGGGAATTTGTAACAGCATCATGTCAACATCATGAGAATTGATTTATAAACTTCTGGTTGGAAATGGTGTAATCGTGAATTATGAAACATGATGTGAATCACATTAAAAATGAATTTTTGTTTTGAAATGTTGTAATCTTTGATTTTAAGATTTGGGTCTATATGACAGATAGAGGACGACAGGGCAGAAAAGGAAGAGGAGAGTGAAAAATGAAATTTTTAGAAGTATAAAGTGCTACAGGAACGAGCTTCCTCATAATAACGTAAAGTAATACGTTCATGTATTTAAATAAATATAAATATTTACGTCTGATTTAGAAAAAGCGATCAAGAGTATTTTGAATTATCATATTTCTTTGAAGAACATGAAAATCATTAAATGTAACTTACATTGATCACTTCAAAACAAAACGTGCAAGTTTGTTTACATTGTTAATACGTAAAATGTTTATGATAATTAGATCAATGCTTCAGAAAAGCGACATTTATGATTTTCACTTTAATGATAATTAAGCTGATATATCTGCACGATAATAAAGTTTAGCCCATGAATTGAGATATTCGTAAGTTGTATATATTACTTATTATTGACTGAGCTAGCCAAAACCTTATTGTTGATATTGAATATTGACTTTCTTATTTTGACAGAAATGCCTAAATATAGGAATTCGGGAGTTAATTTCAGTACTTCATCTGCTCAGAAAAGTAGAACCGAAGCTAATTTGCACTCATCCGTATCTCAGGATGTAGAGAAACAGGTAACGTCCGGTAGCGTTACGTTACCTCCATAACTCATAGTCTCTACGCATAACACATTTCTATCATCTCTAATTTTGAACTGCACAACTCAACTCAATTTTATAAAGATGTTATGCGGACTGTTATACCCTTACCAGGGAAACGATTTCAAATCACATAATTTTCCAATCATCTAGGTGCTCCCGGATACGACTGCGAAACTTAGGAGTTCACCCCATTTCCCTATACATCGAAGAACGTCAACTGTAAATGTTTCGTGAAAATCGGAAGTGGGAACTCCATGGTTTTCTTGTTAGTGTAGTAGAAATGCTTTTCTTTCGTCAGTGGAGTAAGAGAAATCTCATAAGTTTGTTAATGAAAATGAAAAGGTTTTAAGAAATAATCTCTTCAAGAACCGCTTTAAAGCAGAATCTAGTAAAATCTTAAGCAAGAAATTTGTTTACGTCGGTTTCGTTAAAAATATAACTCAACTGCCTACTCTGTCCTAACGTACTGTCAAATTTCAATCGTTAGCATTAGTCTCAGAATCTTAAGACTAGAAATATTTTAAAAGCGCGCTTCGCTTGGTGAAAATTTTGAGAG
>JAGDQP010071874.1:0-10582 GCA_022664845.1 Lepisma saccharinum | reverse complement strand
TATTACCGTAATTTTGTAATCACAATTCTCTGCTGATTTTTTAAAAATGTTACAGCTAGCTTGAAGCAAACAAATAAACCGAACAATACCCTTTTGGTCTTCAAATTCAGAAAAAAAAAAAGAAAAAAGTGAGACATTATAGTAAGTAGGCCCTACTGCATATTGGGAATAAAACAGAATTCAATATGAATTTGACAAGTTGTTTCTTTATCACTGCTGAAATGTGAGATAAATGAACAATGAATTTTTTAATTTATTTTAAGACCTTTAGGCAACTATGGATCAGGCTGTGTGGATGGTGATGGGATGAACTGCTGGAATGAAGAAAGTGGGAGGAAACGGGAACACCCCGAGAAAACCCACGTACACGGTATTTGTCCACCACAAAGCCCACATGGCATGAGCAGGGATCGATCCGACGACCTCGAGCACCAGAGGTAAGAGCTCTACCAACTGAGCCACCGTGGCCCCAAATGAACAATGAAGATACAAATTATCCAAAACAATAGATTATCATCATCCTCACCGCTTGAGGGTGTGTCAGGACAAGGAAACAGTTTGAACGTGAGGGTGAGTGAGGACGAAATTGAAACGTGAGTGAAGTTTGACGAAAACGAACACTTTTGGTACTAATGAATCAATTTTCCCTTGATGACAGAGAACCATCTACGCACTACTGTAGGGTGGGTTGCAGAGTGCTCGAAAAAATCAGGGGTCCATAGGCTAGCATTTTCGTATTGGTTTACTAACAAATTGGAACATTTATAAATATTAGGAGGTCTACTACAAAACAAATCCGGGGCACTTTGTTTAAATTTGAGATACAGTAAAAATAATAATAAGGTAAAGGCACCAGTTCTCGGCATGTTAAAGATAAGTTTGTAGAAAGTGCTTTCTGTAGGTCTATGTGTAAGAGACAACCCTACTTTGTTCTCTTCATTAGCAACTTCAGGTCTCGTGCGATAATGTAATATCATAAATCTATTCCGTAATTTGCATTATAGTGATAGAATTACGTTTCTTTACAACTCTGATTTTGCTCCAGTAGTCGTCACCCTAAATTTTGCTGTTTCCCTGTAGTCGTCACACTAATGCACCAGTAGTCGTCACCCAACGTACTACAAATATTCGTTTGGGAAGTATGTATGCTATGCTCTTTTTCATCTTTACTGGATCTGAACCTGGCAAAATAAAGCGTGCTTGAAAGAAAAGAAGTCTGAGGGTCCTAAAAGATTCTTCTAGAAACTTGAGTTGACTTCCAGAGGAATATGTAGGAATTTAAATTTTGAATTTTACTGACGGGTACTGGAAAGAGTCAAGTACCACGAAATTTCTATGATAAATTTAGCATCACATTAAATTAAATGTAACACTTTCTGGAGTAAAAATTTTTCACCAGTAATCGTCACCCGTCACGAGTATTGATGCAAAGTATATTTGACTTGCACCAAGAGTCGTCACCCCACAATGTAGAGAAAGTGGTAGTCAAGGCATGCAAAAATTTTAATCTGTTAATTAATTTCATTATTAAAGAGGCATTTTATACACATGTAAACATCAGGTACTTATATCTAAAACTTCAATGCTTATTCTTTAATGTCCACTTGCTTAACACTTTTTAGCAACAAAACCAGGGAAATAGCAGGATACACAAACTTGCCGCCCAAACACAAGACATCTCTACTAAACAAAATGAAGCAGTGAACATGTTAATAGTGACGGTTACGTATCAGATTATGACTGCTAAATTGTTCTGTTTTTGTCAGCAAACGATGAAAGGTTTTCTTATTTTTACACGTTTGGTTAAAACATGACAACCACTGAAGTAGTGACGAGAACTGGTGCCTTTATCTTAGTTGAACTTTAAAGACGAGATATAAACACACATACATTATACAAGGTGTATCATAATATGCGGAACTCCTCAAACCGAAAACAACAAAAGAAAGGTTGCCTGAATTTTTATTCATATCATAATTCCTGAAAAAATACGTAAATATTATTTACAGGATAGAATACAATTGTCTTGATCTTGCTCAGGATAGAATCCTATGGAGAACATTTGTTACTGCGACGTGAACTTGCGAGTTCCGTAAGTAAGTAACTTCTATGCACAGCTTGGTACGTTGAAAACTCAAGAATTGAGACAGGAATCAGGAAACGGGCCACGTAGCGATAACAACCGTACAAAACTAAGTTAGGACTGAAAATTTACTCCAAGTTGAATTAAACCTAAAACAGACGATCAAAGTTAAATGTTTGCTCTGATGAAGAAATTACATGGCGTCAACCTTATGTAGTAGTAATGGGTTTAATTATGAAAAGCACAAGATCCAATCTTGTAATTGATCTCAAACACAATATTAAATGAACTCTCGGTGGTCAGCAAGAATTTCAATCTTAATTAAACCTGGAATTTAACGTTCTTGAAGCAGCCCATAATGGTAGAAACGAGCCAAATGATGAAAACCTGCTTAGTTGAAGAGTCACTAAAAATGTCAAGTAAATCGAACTCACTGAAGTAGAATAAGTTTCTCTCTAGCTCGTTTTATTGAAGATCTAGCCTACGTTAGAGAGAGAGACAAAGATAAATTACCAGAACCATTACTTTTGGGAGGGAGTAGCAGTGTTTCTTTCAGAAGATTTTATTCGGGCGGGCTCTTGGTGGGGCTAACGAAAATTATAAATAATACAAGTGTTAAGACTAATTCTTTCGGGGGTGCGGTTGAGAACCCCCGGGGGCAAAGCCCCCACGAAAGCATGCCTGAAAGAAACAGTGTGGAGTAGTCCGCTAACAATCGTGGAGATACACTACCAACATCCTCTAGTCTCGACAACCTAGTGACTGGTGAAGTCCAAATCATAACGAATATGCTTGCTATCTATGTCTGTATAATAACCCTACTGACCAAACCGCCGTAGCACAGTGGTAGAGGGTTGGCGTAGCATTTGGAAGGTCATGGGCTCGATCCGAGCGGCCGACCATTCTGAATGAGATATTCCAGAATTTTTTCCTGTCACACCAGGCAAATTCCGGGATGGCACCTTCAACATAGACCCTGGCAGACACCTTCCCGAATCTTTTCCTCTCCCCTATCCCGGACTGAGCCTTAGATGCCCAAGTATCAAAATCTTGCTGGGCCAACGAAAATCTAATTGCGTGTTTTGACGTAAAATGGTTCGGCCTACGCACTAGTTGGCCGTTGGCTATAACGTTGGCCCTAAAAGCAATGCCCAACGAAAGGATGTAACCAACACAGTTATTGGGTTTATGGAGGCTTCATGTTGTATCAACCAGGCATACTTGCACCAACTTTTACCAAAAGTATGCCTGGTACGTTACCAACCTTTTTTTTTTTCTTACGTTGGCTTGTTGTTAGTTTTCTTGACATTGGGCCAACTATTGGCTAATTTGATGCTTTTGTGGTTGGACATTGGTTGGAAATCCAACCCACCATAACCCAACGTTGCCGACATAATACCGTACATAGGCCCAACGAAGCAAGTTACTTAGGTGCCTAAAGGCCATAAATAAAATTCAAATTCAAATAACCCTACTGCATACCATTCTGTTCCACGAAAACCACGTCACTGGATTTTGAATTTTGATATTTCCCTGAATACCATAGAAGTTATTTTTATGTGTTCATACTAAAGTACGTAAGTTGTGCGACGTTTGGAATCATTCGTTGCGTAAGTACGTCTTACATATACATACAGTACATTAGTTTGCTCGTGTTATATCACTATGCAAGTGCACTTAATGGAAACATCAGTTATGTAGCTTAAGAGACTCACTCACGATGTAACTAAATTAGAGAGTTGTAATATTTCACTCATCAGACTACGTTTATCAAGTTGCAGTCAACAAAATGCATTTCAACGAATCCCACGTAAAGCGAAAAAATGCTTTGGCAATTTCACCGTCAAGATAAACTTTTGTAAACGCTACGTGTCTGTACTTCACTCTTAAAACATTTCATAATTTTTTTTAGAGAGAGAGAAATTAGACGGCTGGCTGAATGGAATGAAAATCAGAAACATTTTTGTTTCCGAAAATATTTTAACAAAGAATAGACTACTTAGAAATTTCTGTTTTTCGTGAATAGGATGTTCTAATTTCTGTTTTTCCTTTTTCAACCCGCCCTCAAATACACATTCAGTTTGTATTTAATTTCCTCACGTAAGCCTGTGTTGAATAAGTGCAGAATCTTACCCATCGTTCCATGGTTCAGTCAGACGTCTTCTCGCGTGTAGCATAGCTCGTAGGTGTGTGTTAAACTATAAAGCATATCTCTCAAGCCATGAAAATTAGTACATTTTTAATAATTAGTCGGGGTTCGTTACTCATTTGTACTACGCTATAAGCCGCTACTGATACTAGAAGTGTTTAATTGAGCCGTATGCAGGAACAAACGTCTATGTTATATTACGCGTGTATTGAAAAAAACGGCAGGAAGTTGTTCGCAGCACATGGTAACGCGTAATATGATGTAATATACACTTCCGTCCCATAAATCCAACACAATGTTTAAGTGCGTGCTCACTCACGGGAAGCGTATGCAATATAAACTTTTGTTCCACGGTTTTTGTAGTGCATTTCTCTCCAGAAATTTCTGAATACCGACGCAAATATTTGCAATGTGTTCAAACCAAGTGCAAATACATATCAAGGACACATGAGAGACCTTTGTTTCGTACATAACTCTACTTACACAAAAATGTCACATAGACGTTTGTTCGCGCATACTACGCCTCAATTGACAATATTAACAAAGGCAAACTGACTTCTGATATATGGGGAGATCGGGGATGGTTGCAAGAGTTTTTATATTTGTCTACATAACGGTTGTAGTTTTTGTCACAAATTTCTCGAAATAAAACAAAGTTAAAGTATGGAATCTTACATCAAAATACACAGAAGTTACCGTCAAACGGGGCGACTTGAGACAGCTGTACAATTTTAGAATTTACAGTTAGCCACACCGATAACTGATACAGATTTTGCGGGTTATCGTCAGTTGTTG
The DNA here is from genome assembly GCA_022664845.1 of Lepisma saccharinum. Taxonomy (NCBI): domain Eukaryota; kingdom Metazoa; phylum Arthropoda; class Insecta; order Zygentoma; family Lepismatidae; genus Lepisma; species Lepisma saccharinum. Next base: position 5,555 of record JAGDQP010071874.1, on the reverse strand, counting down.
CATTGTGGTATGTACGATAAGTATTCTGAGTAAAGATTTTGCAACCCATGTACGTGTATGTGGTTCCTAAAAGTATGATTGTTGAGGTCGAATTCTGTAAGAAAAGTTCATTGTTGCAACTTTCACCTATGGGTTCTATAATTAGTTCCGTCGGAAAAAAAAATCTAGGTGTATATGTTGAACATACATTGTATATAGAGCAAATGAAGAGTTAGTATTTACATTGCTGTTTTTACATGATTGCAAGGTTGGTTTACAGTTTAGGGTGTACCTTAGAAAGGTAAGAAAGGACCCACTTCTTCTTGACATTGGACTGATTCTACTGTAGACTTCCTGAAATTCGTTAGATTTGGCGAGAGCACAACAAAACAACGTAGAAGACGAATGGATGTTGTACCTGGGAACAGTGTTGGTGGATATTCAGAAAGTGCTAATGATCAAGAAGAGAAAAACACGTTGGAAGGTGAATTTTTTAATTTGCATGAGGCTTTACACCAGGGGTTTGTTCGGGTGGTCTGCTCGGTGTTGCACTCTCTGCACTTGAAGTATAAGTTAGTACAGAACTGTGTTAAGTATTTTACGTCACAGTGTCTATTTGCGAAACCCCTGCAGCTCTCATATATATTTTTTAATTACTCACCTTTTTCGAAAACAGATTTTTCAATCTAATATGCGGCCGATCAACATCACATTATTGTAACTTGGACAACATGAAGTTTCAACCAAGACAGCACATTTCTCAATTTCAACAATCCCTGGTCTCCCGTATATTATGCAAACCAATTTATCAGCATACCAAAAAAAAAAACAAAAAAAAAACAATTGAATGGAATCACAATATGTGCTGAGTTTTATTTATTTTCGAAAAGCTAGACAGGTACCTGTTATCTAAGCCAGTCCAGGCCAAAAGTTTCCATAGACGGCTGGCCAGACAAAGAAAAGCCCTATTATGGCCCCTTATACTGATCATTTTCGTACTCCTTCCAAGACGTGGGCCAGGTGAAAAAAACGAAATCTACCCCTGGCTTTGATATGTACTGACTTCTAAAAGTTGTTTCCTAGAAAATAATATTATAAACAAAAGAAACAACTATATACTGTATTGCCAAAACTAGTCATATGACATTGGCAGAGACAATAAATTCAGATTATTAGAACTACACAGGTATCTGGATAAATGCGATTTTTATGGCATTCAAACAGAGAAGCATTAGTGTTTTGTGATCTCACAGTGAATTTATTAGTTATTCCTTATTTTCTAGGTTATGTGGAATAACTTACTAAGGCTACAAATACAGCTCGTAATATTTTCAATGAAATAAGAAATAACTTCTGTTCAAAGTGAAAAAATGTCAATTAGCAAACAAAAGAAACGTCAGTGATCTATGTAGCATAGCTAAATATCTATTTTTTTACTTCAATTTGAGAAAAACTAAAAACATTTCCCATTTAAAAAATATTGTCTTCAATTTTTAAATGTGATTTTTTTTTTTTTTTTTTTTTACTTTTTGATGTTATTTCATTATCTACGGAAGAATGCAATTAATTTTGTAGTTATTTTTAAAACCTATTCAACAATCTATTTTTTAAAATGATTTTTCACTTAAATAAACGGAAAATATATTTTTGTATTTTGTAGTATAAAGGTATTTGATATTTTTGTGTAGCCATGTTTTTTTTACAAGTTTTTATATTTTTAATTTAAGTTTTAATACTTTTTTTTGTATTTTGTATATGTCTTTTTTCACTTATGTAGGAAGGTTAACGCTTTTTTTCCTCATTGTAAGAGATTCAGGAAAAAAAAATCTTTACTTCGCAAAATATAATAAACCACAAACTTCTCCTTTTTCGTACACGATTTTGCGCTATTTTTCCACATTTATTAAAACTTTTTAATCAGTTTAGAAACTCTATTTCTCTGAGAACAGTTTTTAAAAAAAAACACAGGTGTGTCAAGTCTCATACATATCACACAATTTTAACATTTTTCAGTTTTCGGAACGCGTTAGTGTCTTGTTTAACTTATACTGCATAGCGATGTTCATTTGTCAGTTTTATTTTCTTCTGAAAGTGATTAAAGAATGCATATAAAATCTTTTAAATCATTTTTTCAAACTTTTCCCAACATGTCTTTAACACAATAATCTGTAAACATGCTTATCATCTGAATATGCCGAAGAAAAAAGCGTTAATCCCACAGAAATACCGAGAACAAACTTTATGGGGACTGTTTGTGCTGTAACAACCAGGCAGAAGACATTTTCCAAAGCAGTGACCTTCACGAACAGGAGGATGATTCTACAACCGACCCCACAAATACTCCCACTCCAGTTATGTACAAAGGGCAGATTATTTCACCTTCGGCTGTCGGAGATAGAGTTAAATACTTCACTGATGTCTCGGTAAGTGCGTGTGTGTGTGTGGTCCCAAAATATTATATTGATACATTAATGACACTTATTCCAATTTCTTTCATACATATTTTTTTAATACCTTTAATCTAATCATAACTAGCTTGGTATTCTCTTTTCTTGGTTTCTTTAGTTTTAATTACTGTGATAATAATGATATGTGCAGTTTCCTTTTTTACAACCATCAGAGCTGAAATTCAATACATATGTTTTAATGCTTTCATTTTCTTTTGATAAAAGGATGAAGTAAATAAATTTAATAGGTTGGAAATGTTTTTATTTTTAAAAGGAAGGCTATCAATTTTTTTATACTCAAAGTGTAATTATTTAAATCGAAGTTAATATTCGCGTATATGTATTATTAACTCGCATATAGAGATGGGAGCAGATATACAAGTCTATTCTCTCCGACAACCGTGAACCTGGCCTTAACTGCATGTAATTCCCTGCATTCCCAGTTCTTCTTCTTTGTCGGTGCTTCCTTCTTTTCTCCTCTTCTTCCTTCCATTTATATATTTTATTATTATTATTGTCATTATTATTATTATTATCGCCTTCCGCATTGATTCTTTATTCTTTATACCTTTAGGAAGTCTTTCCCCGTCTCCTAGTTACCTCCACACTTCCTTCGCCTTTTGGTGTTTTCTCTGGCCCATTTAGTTGTTTTCCCGCCTTCATAACCTGGCTACTCTGTTACCTGGCTTCAGTTGCAACATGGCCGCTTCCTAGCACCAATCCTTTTAGTCCATCTTTTCTCTTATTATGTGAACACGTCTTCAACTAAACGTTTTCGCATTTTTATTGTGTTTCTGAAGGTCCTGTACACCTGTCTTTGAATTCTGACATGTAAGTGCCTTTTCTACCTTATTTTACAATATTATATATATAATAATTCACAGCCATATTCAATCCACTCCTGGAGGGAGGTGTTGGTCTACTTCTCCCACGTTGATTAGATGTTTTGGGAGAGGAGAGCCGAAGCTCTCAACTGTGATCGCTACTGTCTTTTATTCATAGCGGCTCCCCAATTGCATTACAATGCTGGGTGGGCACTGTTACAGACCTTCTTCCCTTGGAAAAATGGAATCCGGGACCCCACGATCAGCAGTCAGAGACATTAACCACTAAACCAGCAGAGCTGTCAATAATGAGGTAGGGAAAAAAATACTTACGTTATACGAGGTGCAGACAAGTGTACAGGCATTTCACACACACACACACACATAAAAGTCGGCAATGTTTTGCCAAAGGCTTGGTGACATAATATGAATGAAAACGACAGAGAGGACTCATGATGATGAGCGGGCATGCTGTGTATATTAAACTAACTTTAGGAATAATAAAAGATTAAATTGGCTATTTATAATAGTTAGTTTTAATGGAATATAAGAAATAAATATCCATAGAAGACTTTTTAAGTTTTTTAAATGAGAGAATTTTACCTTACACGAAGGACAAAATTATTCTTTCGCAATATCTTAAAAAATATAGCTAATTATGTTCAAAATATTGATCGAAAATTTAAAGCGAGACATGTTTTATAATACATTCGTTAAGGACCAAGCAAATTGATACCAATTAACGAAACCTAGACTACTTGAAGTAAGATACACAGGAGAAACCTTTCCTCTACTAAAGAACTCATATATGTCCGAAAACGAAGTCAAAAACAATGACGAAAGAAATGTAGGTATAGATAGATACACATACAAACATTGTACTTTATATAACAACTTAAACCGCTTCGAATTTTATTTAAGGCCTTTAGGCAACTTTGGCTCAGGCCGAATGGATGATAATGGGATAATTGGTGGAATGAAAAAATTGCGAGGGAGCGGGAGAGCCCCGAGAAAACCTACCCACACGATATTTGTCCACCACAAAGCCCACATTGTACAAGGCGAAATCGAACCGAGGACCCCACACAGAAGAGGTAAGAGTGGCCCCACCACTGAGCCACCACTGCTCTGACTTAAGCCACTTCATACAATCTTTTTCTCTCTGCTTGCATAATCTTGCCATATCACCAAAGTATGCTTTTTCGTTTGTGTGTCTTGTTCGTGGTTTTTCATACACGGTTTTCTATAGCTATGAGAAGAGGTAACTTAGCGGTACAAGAAATTATAACTCCACACAAATGAAAAAGAAGAGAAGAGCTGGAGATGGAAACCCACTGTGAAACAGATTAAGCTGTCACACACTCAGCAACTCGAACAGTCCATGTTATCTTTTCTTATCCAATGTTTCCATGTATTTTTTATACGTGCTTATCGGCGGAAGCATGACACTAGTTTACATTTGTTGTTTATATTTCTTATCCATAGGAGTTTCAGACGTCCCGATTTTATTGCAACATTTCTGGTTTAAACAATTTTCAGAGCGGTGTCCCGACAAATTCTTTTCGGGACAAAACATGTTCCGATTTATTTTCTCCCTTATTTCAAACTGCGATTTACATTCAATGCTGTGTTTTATCAGAACATTATGTAAAACATGTTAAGTCAATGTCTCAAGTAATCACTTTTGTTTTACAACCTCTTCTCTGTGTTGACAATATATTCAAAGTGAGCTCCGATATTTTTAATTTTTTTCTTTGTTTCTAGACTTAAGAAGATTATAGAAATTTGTATGGCAACTAGCTTATATTGTTATTCAGTTTTTCTAGTATATAAATACATGTCGTGTTATTAAGCATTCAATTAAAATTTGTTATATGCCTAGTAAGAAGAGGATGACCCGGTTTTATTAATTCAAAATAATGGGGAACTCCTTTGCATACGTACCCTCATATTTTTTTATATTATTATATGAGGTGATGTGACCTCCGTCACACCATGTATGTATATATTTTTGTGTGAAAATTTCTTTCGATTTATTTTGTATATGTATGTGTGTTTTGTATGTATATATATGTATACAAAGATATATGTATACAATCATATTTCCTGTAAGGAGACACCTTAGTCGGGTGCCCTCTTTCCGGTTCCGCCACTGAACAGAGCGAGCAGCGCTTACGCCGCGCCGGTCAGGAACTGGCAACGTTAGAACGAACATGTCACTATATTATACAGGAGTGCCGATGCTTTTGTCCCAGTATTGCAACAGGATTTGGAGAAGTTACGATTCACAGTTTTGTGGAAGTGT
>JAGDQP010071872.1:0-10582 GCA_022664845.1 Lepisma saccharinum | reverse complement strand
GGTTACTATATTCTCTATGGCTAGCACGCTCGACTTCAGTGCGAGCGGTTCCGGGTTCGATTCCCAGTGGGGGCACAAATACTACGGTGTTGACCAACTCCTCCCTCCGGGGAGAGGCCTCATCCAGTAGTGGATCGAATATGACTTATATATTTATATACATCTTAACTGAGGGTGTTTTTCGTGTCAGGGGATGATGAAAGGAGAAACTACATAGAAATCAGAAACTTTCCGGAATTTGTGACATGAGAGTCTCTGCATTAGTCATATTTCTACAGAAATCTACCTAACACGTAAAATAATCGCCCCCCTCTAAATTCCACCTCCGCCATAAATTTCTATTGCTGTTGGTTTTCTTGACCTGATGATGTTTTCATTCGATTCAGCGTACCAATAAACCTATAAATCGACACCTCACACGCCTATTTCACGCAACAATGGAATTTCAGTACTTTTCTCCTACCCCCCCCAAAACACCCTTCCCCCCTAGAATTTTTATGCTCTATTCGGTTTTGTGAACCTCATGTCTAAGGTATTTTATTACCAAAGTTTCACGAATGGAGGAATTTGTCCATTTTGGGGTCTATTTTTGGCTTCTTTTACCTGCACTAAAAACGAGCTAAAACGAGTCGCACGAGCGAGCCAAATATCAAACTCGACTCGACTCGAAACTCGACCAAAAAACAGCGACTCGACTCGAAACTCGACTCGAGAAAATTACCTCTGGCTCGACTCGAAACTCGACTCGAATTCGAGTCGAGTTTCGAGTCGAGTCGAGTTTTAGCTTGACTCGTGTCCATCCCTAGCTACGAAGAAAAATTCGTCTTTGGGAGGACAATATTAGAAACGATCTTTGAGAAGTAGGTGTTCGTGATGAATACTTGCTTGATGTTGCTCAGGGTATAATTTTATGGGGAACGTTTGTTACTGCGGCGATCAACTTGCGAGTTTCGTAACGTATAGAATAAGTAACTACGTAGACTTAAATTCTGAAATTATTGAGAGGAGAGGGAAGTTAATGAGCGCCTGTAATTTCAAGTTAACTCTTTTCTATATTTCGTATATTAATGAACAAACCACAGATATATTAGCCACGTATTTTACCTTTCTTATAGAAGTAGTTGACGTCTGAGATTGGACGATGGTAGTGCACTTTTTGGAAAGAGAGTGTCAGTGTGAAATCAAGCCCTTCTGGAGCAAGTGGTTCGTCTTTGTGTTCGTCTTTTTATTCCCTTCACCCACAATGAGTAGAAAGAGTCCTTTGTCCTTGAGCATAAGGAAATAGGCAAATTGACTTCTTGAAAGATTGGAAGTTGCTTCTTTTGTAAACTGTGAACAAGTAGAGTTGGTTTCCTTTCTTTTAAATTATTATGAAAGTGTCTGCTAAATATCTGCAGCGTGGCAATATTCTGAAGCTACAGTATTTCAGATAAAGTTTTTTAGACCTTATAAGGTTGCTTTGATGTACATTAGGCTACACTGAGAAAGAAATGACAAGTCAATGACATCAGTAACTACTTCGAAGGTCCCTGTTACGAATTACTTTTAAGGTCAGTGAACATTCGAAAGTTTAAGAAAATTAACCTGTTTTAAGAATTACTCAAATTATCAACTTTTGGTTTATTTGTGCTGTTACTGTCTGAATAATTGGTTCCTTGAGTGAAATATATTGTCCCATTCTTGTCCATCTCTGAACCATATTGTCACATTCTTCGCAAACCGCATTTGAACTCGGAATGGTCTCAAGTTTGAAAAATTGCTTCTACCGGTGAGCACAACTTCCTCTGTAAGAAACATGAAAGGCAGGTCAGAGTATACAGTTTGGGAAACGTTCCAGATGTCATTTTCGATACCATCTTCAATATGTAACTAACATTACACACCACTTACTTTGTCTGAATGTCTTCTTTCTTCGGCTTTATAAATTAATATAAAGAATATTTTTACATCATAATAAATGATGATGTGCTTTGTGTGCTTCCAATCTGATACGAAATCGGAAAGGGCAGTTATTAATGATAACTTTCGCGTCATGTATGTATTTTGCTAGAGAAAGGAGAGTAGTACTCTACCTTATAAGTCAAAGGATTATGATAAATTATCTTTGTTTTGTGAACGTTGTTTTTATAATGTAAGAAATCAAGAATTTAACCTTTCACAGCATTGATAAATCAAGCTCTCAAAGGTTGTACAATTGTTCTATTCACTAAATTTCAAAGGCTAGCTTTAATGCGGGCAATTCGTAATGGGGTAATTTCATTGAGGAGAAACATGCAGGGCAATGAGGTTCAGAGCAAACAACGTTCATTGTTAAACAGCCATCATCAAATTCAGTCCACCTCGTCCGTCCAATATGAAAGACTGGCAAACGAGGTTTCGTGCTTAATTGACTCCCGGAAGAGGATATTGGTTTCACAGACTGCTCCAATCGAGCAAACAAAATAAACTTACAAAAGCACTTAGGGATAACGGTTAAATAGAATGGAAATATCTATTTACTGTATAAAATATTTCAGTAGTATCTTTTCTGTGGGAATTTTCTAACACAACATGTGTGTTTATAATTAAAACTAGCAACGCCTAGCAACCCTACGGCTGCTTATATTTCATTAGTAGATCTGCCATTGATCTAGTAACGCAAGATATGGAGAAGAGGGAAATATAAATTCATCGTTTTAGATTTGTTTTCGTTTTAACCGAGGTTCATCACTGATGTTAATAGTTGAGCTTAGCTAGGTCATATCTTTCTTCTTCTTCTCTTTTTCCTTCTTTGAGCATTAATGGTTAAACTGTTTGAAACATACAAATTTATGATCACATCATAAACTTTCGTATCGGGCGGCCGTAGAGGACGTTGATTTATCGTTCACGAGCTTTTGGTTTGATACCAGTGGCTGATCATCCAAACTGAGATCTGTCCAGTTTTTATTCGTTAATCACATCTGGGAAATGCCTCAAGGCCCTTAGGCCCCGGCCGATTTCCTCCCATATCATTTTCCCTGTCATCTCCCATCCTGAACCATAGATAACTAAAGACCTTGAATAATTTCAAAATTCAGAAGCATAAGCTTTCATATGATACCACTTATATTGGGGTATGGAGCGTGGTTTTCGAGTAAGTAGCTGCAGACACATCCGAAAGGTTATTGTTGTTTCTTTGTGCTTTCACCCCTCTTTTCCCGCTGCTGGAGCTTCAATTATTCAGCTGGTCGAGGCCGTACAAATTTATGTGAAACCTTTACATAATAAGATTTCTAGGGTGAAGAGCGTTATTTTCCAGAAAATAGCTACACATATATTGATAGCTTATTCTATCTGTATCACAGATTTAAGGTTATTTACCGATATTTCGGTATAATTTTACTTGTTTGTTCAGACGGAGTATACTCATATTTATACAGATAAGTTTCCAGGTAGAAAAAAAAATAATCCACAGCTTTGTATTGGAAGCAACTCCAAATAAATGGATCAACAGGGTTGTCTCAATATTCTATGAATTGATCAATATTTTGCAATGTCGGTGCTAAGAAAATCGAAAATGGATAAATCTGGCATAAATATCGAACAATATTTTAATGGTATGGTCGATATTAGATAATCAACTATTTATTGATATGATCGATATCCAATTTACTGCGATTCTTCATTCTTCCCTACAATCGATTTCCAACTATAATTTAATATGAATCATGTTTTACTTTCAACGATATTTCGATGTGAACGATATTCGATTTGCAAGGAATAGTTGGCATGACTAATATTGTATTTGCAACGATTTGTGATACGAACAATATGGTACTGTATGTCAGATCAACAGGATGAAAATAAGTAGCGGCGGGTTTGGGTTCGAACAGGAATCTTTTGATAAGACTTTGTATGTGTATTTGTACTCCGATGCTGATAATGCCTGTAAAGCAGTTCGACCTGGTAAGGCTTCGTTTGTCCGCTGCAGGCCGTAAGGGGAAAACAACCGCTGCAATTACTTCCGTAGTTTCCGTTTTAACAGGACTTTTTTATACGACTTCGTATATGTATTCATGCCCGATGCTGATAATGCCTGCAAAGTAATTCGACCATGGAAAGCGACGTTTGTCCGCTACAGGGCGTTAAAATTTGGAGCAAGTGGAAGACAGCCCGGGCAGCCGCTACAACGGCTCTCGCAGTTTCCGTTTGAACAGTTATTTATTACTCAAAATATGTACATGAACATACCTGACAGTGCTGACAAAGACTGGAAAGCCACAATACCGTGTAACAAACAGTTTGACAGATATAGGCCAGTATTTGTCTTCACAAATGTAAGTGAGGGTTTTCTACAAGTGAGTAAAACAGAAAAGAGAGTCACAATAGGCACAAGAACGAAAGACGCATCAGAGCAGCCTTTAAAGGCACACTCCAAAAATGATACGAATTTCACAAAAAATTGAATTTCGGAGGTGGGGTTCGGACCCCAGGACTCTCCGCTCTACGTACGTCCCTATCCGTAACTTTCAGTAAATTCAAGAGTGGAAAAAGTGGCATTTGACACCGTTTCCATGGAGTGTGATTTTGAAGATTGCTATGTATGCCTATTTTGATTCTCCCTTCTGTTTTACTCGCTTTGGGGAAAAGTCTAACTTGCATTTTGTGAAGACAAGTACTGGCCTATACCTGCCAAACTATTTGTTTCACAGCATTGTGGCTTTGCAGTCTTTATGAGCACTGTCAGGCATGCCCATGTATATATTTGGAGTAACAAATGCGTGTTAGAACCGAAACTGCGGGAGCCGTTGCAGCGTATCTTCCACTTGCTCCAAACTTTAACGCCCTGTAGCAGACAAACGCGGCCTTACACGGTCCAATTACTTTACAGGCATTATCAGCGTCGGGATAAGAATACAAATACAAATTCTTATCAAAAGTTCTTGTTCCAGCTGAAACTACAGGAGTCGTTACAGCGGCTGTTTCCCTCTTGCTCCAACGTTTAACTGCCTGTAGCGGACAAACGAAGTCTTACTCGATCGAACTGCTTTATAGGCATTATCAGCATCGGAGTAAAAATACATATACAAAGTCTCATCAAGAAATTCCTGTTCGATCATACCCCTTCCCTGGTGAGTATTGCACTTAGACTTTTTAAATTTTTCATTTGGAGAAAAAATTTTCAGAGGGTGGTAAGCAATGTTTAAAAAGTATGCAAAATTTGCGCACCAGGGCCACCAATCATTAGATTTGTCCACCTGGACTCACACCTGGTGGCCAATTTTGGCCAAATTGTTCTAAATTATCCTAATTTCGACGTTCTGGTTTGAAAACCTGGAAGATAGGAAAAGTGTAGAAGGGAGGGCTGTTTCATGTTTTTATTTGCATAGAAATTCATCCTATTTCCTGGCTAATTTCAATATGATGGTGCATTATTATGTAACATACATGTAATTAATATTTAACATCAATAAAAATAATACATATGAGGCCACCAGTGATTACAAATGGCCACCGCAAATACTTTCCGGTAACCTCATTGTCCACCAAATTTTAGAGAACGTTTTAATCACTGGTGTTAAGGGAAGCAGACAGCAGAGCGACTAATATAGTGATCTAGAATAAATTAAGCAAAGTTAAATACACAGTTGAAAAGTCTTGAAGATTATCTGTTAATCTTTTTAGTTTGTAAATAGCAAGTGAAATTTCCACTCTAAGTATATCCACATATTCACATAAATAATGAAAATATCACTATCGTCGCAATTTACTCTTCAAAGTTTACCCAGAAGTTACTCATTAGGAATTTATAGAATATAAAAGTAGCACAAAATATTGCCAACTATTTCACTGCATAAAAACTATGGATTTCCAGCTGGAATATTAAACTTCTCCAACTTTTTACAATCTGCATATTATTTACTCTGCTAGGTTTGTATAATCTAATATTCTACCTCGTCATGAAAGCATACTTTTCTTTTCATACTTCTCTTCGGAATATTTTATTCTGTGTAGTTCATTTACCAGCATATGTATATTCTCAAAAAGAACGTAAAACTGTATAACAATTTTCTTAAAATGTTTTGTTATTTAAAAAAACAAAACAAGAAAGGAAGTTCTTAACGAAGGCAAACGAATTCAAAGAAGAATATTTTGCAAATAGGATATCATTTAGCATCATTTATTTCTTATATGTTGACTAAAAAAAATGTCTACAAACTAGTTTGGAGAGAAAATACTTATAACTTCATATGTTGGAAGTTAAAGAATTAAGTTTAACAACCCTCTTGAATCTTCACTGTTAGTTCATATATCGTTGCAATATAGATGAAAAGTGACATTTCAAAGACATATTTTCTTCATATAAGTTAACTCATCTGCCTCCTTTTCTTCCTCGCTCAGTGTCCTTTTTCTTGAAGAAAACGAAGAAAGAATATACTTGAAAATATATATTTTAAGACGCTTACTTGTGGGGAGAAAGTGACTTTACATTTTATGTCTTCATAAAAGAAGAAATATGTTGAGTTTGCAGCAGACTTCTGCCTTCTATTTTCACTTTGCTCGTGACTCAGTAACGGAATTTTAAAGCTTCCAGGAAGGAACGAAAAGAGAGAATATGTTCTTACTTTTTTTTCTCTCTCTAAAGAAGTAAAATGTTCCATTAAGTATTCAGCGGAAATAGATTTCATATTTTTTTTGTTCTTTTTTTATTTTTCTTTACTGGTAATATCATCTGAATATTAAATAACTATATTTATATCGGTTTTAAAGAAAAGAAGTGATGTAACTTGCGACGTGTCTAAAAATTTCGTTTCTTGTGCTGTGAGCTGGAATGAATTTTTGATCTCCATAAAGTTCTTTAAGGTGACATGTTCAATATCAAATGATGATACGTGTATAAATACTATTTAGCTAATATGACATCGAAAAGTGATCGTAAGTTTGATTTAAATAAATGCTTTTCTATGTCGGCTGCTAGATTCATGAATGCTGCTTTGTATAGGAGTTTATTTAGTTGAGCGACACTACTCTGGAGAAAGAATAGTCCTTTCACAAATTTCGCAGAAATAAAATAAATCAACAGTTGATTACATCTGTGAATTGTAAATTTGTAAAGGCGTGAATAAGCAAGATTTACAACTTAGAGTGCAGCAATAAGTAGATGTGATTTCCAAGGAGAAATGAAAAAAAGTGTTTATAGAAGGAAAAATCGAACCCGGAAGGTCTCGTTCATAACCTCTTACTTACTTTAACCAACTGAACAAAGTATAATCCTAACATTTCACTATAGATTCAAGAACTTTGATGCAAAAGTAAGTTTAATTTTATCAAATACATAGTGAACAAAATGAGTGCTGGAAAGGCATAAAATGTAATCGTGAAATAAGAACTGACCACGAAATGCACACCCAGTGCTTCTCGCAACATCTTGAACGGACTTTGAAGACTTTTGGGGCAACAAACAAAGACAATTTCGGAGATGTGCATAAAACAAATAGACGAGACACAAATAGATGGTTACCCAGATAGCACAAATGTCCGAGTGATGTCCCAGGGATGTCCTAAACTGCCGAATCGTATCCCGGGATGTGGAGGAGATCCATCCTTGGACATCCTACTGGTACATCCCAAAATCATTTCGGTGGGACGTCCGTTGGATGTCCCAAAGAAGTGCTATGCAGACGTGAGCAAGAATTCATTTCTTCTTTTTTCGATCAAAAAATGACGGTAGTAAATTGAGGAAATTTTGCTGACAATATGACAGCGTGTCACAAACTAAAAAAAAAAAAAAAAACGCCATCCTGACTGGTGTTTCACCAAACTTTCTCACAAGAAGTGAATTCCGAGAAAGTACCTTCACACATAGCCACAGGCAGCCTCCTCACCTTTCCTACATTCTTATTCTCATTCCTATCTCGACCTGAGTAAGATGTGTGAATGCCATTAAAATATAATTAAATTTTGTACGAAGCACGTAATGCGGTTCAACTGTCGATTGTTTTTAACATTGCGGTTTACGATGCGCAACTGCTTTTGTTATAAACTTTTAACGTCGCGGACTTTGGATAGACAATGGATAAGTACATGGGTTCGAACTTGTAGCAGACTAACGTAACTTAGGTTTTTCAGGGTTTCCCATAGTTTCATCGGGCAAATACCGGGCTATTAGCATGTTTTCTCACACCCGAATATACACTCTCTTTTAACAGTCTGTTATAGATATCACTCGTAAAACGTTCAGCAGTACCTGGCTTTGTAGTCTAATGGAGGTTAAACGCAAGTGTTTTTCGACTACAAGATCATGGGTTCGAATCCCGCCTCGGACGTGGATATTTGAGTGTGTATGATTTTAACTTGTTTGATAGATTTAAGAAAGAACAAGTTACACAAAATATAACAAGTTGAACAAGTAAAAACAGCCGAACTCTCTGGTGCTAGTGGTCCCTGGATTGAAACCCAGTCACTTCAACTTACTTTCATTATCTAAAGGAAAATTACATTTTGTTCGTTTCTGCTATCGAAAAATACTCTACTTCAATGAAATAGATTAGAAAAGTCAGATAGATTTTCTTTCTTTGTATGCAGTGGAAAAATGATTATAGAATTCAGAGACGTAGTTTATACAATCAAGTAAGATATTTATATTAAACGTGATACAAACACCAAACATGACGTTACGATATACTCATTTGTCTACGGTTGTGTACTTTCGCTTGTGAAAAACAAAATGCGGTCAGTCCGTTTCACCAAAACTGGCCTGATTTCAGCACTGTTATGTTTAAGAGAGCTATGAAAGAAATGGTATGACATCAGAATCTCAATTTCAGATCTTTGTACCCATTTGGTTTTCTCTGTACCTTTCAATACGTAGGGTTGTATTATAATTCGCTTCTAAACGTTTCTTGTTGTTCTCTTACGCACTTACTTATCAGTTCCTTAAGAGGGCTCGCTCCAACCCCTCATTTTGAAAAATGTTCAAAAATAGTTCAAAAGCTAAGAGTACTATAAAAAATGTAAGCGCATAGCGCACTAGAACTTACAAATTACTATGAAAAACAATGAACAGCGATCTCGAGATCTTATCGAATGATAAGTGCTGAGATTTCAATTAAATACTGACTTCATAATCTTTGAAAACGTATCACTCATCAATGGACAAGATCTCGAGATCGCTGTCCATTGTTTTTCATAGTAAGTTGTAAGATCTAGTGCGCTATACACTTATATTTTTGATAGTACTCTTAGCTTTTGAAATACTTTGAAAAATGTTTAAAATAGGGGGGGGTGGCGGAACCTTCCTATTAAAAAAGTACCATAGCTTATGGTTCGCTGATTAACTGAGGGTTCGACAGTTGTTCTCTGCCAACGCATAACTTCAAAAGTATTGCCACATTACGACACTGCCAAGTGTCAGAGCTATGTGTTAATTACCAGATGGATAGGATGGGAACGAAAATCCACGTAGCAGCCTTCATAGTTCTAACACAATATTCAATCCGTGATTCCAGTGTCGAATTCAAGCACATACGCGCATGGTTTTCTCTACAAAAACAGCCTTTGTATCCTAAAAGGTATAGTAAAATACTCATCAATATATACACATTGATGAGTATACCAGTGGTTAGAGTGACGAGCTTGAAATCGGAAGGTTCAGGGTTCAAACTCGGCTACAGACAGATGGAAAATTAAGGATCAACAACATGAAGACAATGAACAAATTCTAAATGTGTATACAAATAAACAACGATTTTTCCGTTCTCGATTTTTGGCTTCTGAAATTTCGCTCATGGTGATTGTTCCGTAAACATTTCCAACAATGTCCTGCTGGCATGCCCCGGACAAAGATCGGATTTCACTGGACACCCCTTGGATATCCGTGGTAAGATATGCGGGATATAAAATGTCCTATAACCTTCCCTTTGAAATCCCATATGTATCCCAATCATGTCCTGCGTGCTTCCCATGGGATTCTCAGTTTCGGGACCAAGGCTCTCTGATTCTCATTTGGTCATCCTGTGGGTGTCCTAGGGAAGACGAATGAGATGTTCCTTTTGCATCCGAATGTCAGGGGCAGGACGTCCCTTGAACGTCCATGGGACGTCGTTGTGCTGTCTGGGTAGGTAGCTGCCAAAATACATTCTTTCGTGATAGACATACTTACAAAGAAAATTACCCAACTATAAGACGCCGGGTCAAGTCATATTGGAAAATTGGAACACTGAAAAAATAAGAAAGACGTACTATTTTTATTTCTACAAATTTTATTGTAATGGTCAGATAGAAGCGAGAAAGTGAACTGTGAAATCAGTGTTTACAAAACATCTCGAGAATCACAAGAAATAGCGAAAAATAGTAAATGTACAAAACGTTACACACATGATGACCAATAGAATGGGAAAAATGGCGTCCAGACGGGAAACGCGAGTTATATGAAGATGGACCAAACGATAATAGCAAAACACCACGAAGCCGTAGCTAATGGGTCGAATCGAATGTTAATTTGCAGGTCTAAAGGAGAAAAAAATAAGTATACCTGTTTGTAAAATTCTGTCAAATGTGAGGAAAATTTGAATTAGGGGCTCTTACCGCCCATACAATTCTTACTTGACAGAAGGAGCAA
>JAGDQP010071870.1:0-10583 GCA_022664845.1 Lepisma saccharinum | reverse complement strand
GGGGTTTCTATGTTTGCTTCATGTTGATTCTCTTTTGTTAACATGGGATGTTTTATGGCGTCTCTGATTGACTGATTGTTCCAGCCAATGGGGAGGCTGCTTGATCGGGCGTCCCTGATTGGCTGCTTGTTTCGGCCAATGAGGGAGCAGGTAGATTATTGGGCATGTATTTATATGTGTGTATTTTTGTACAGACTCAGTGTATGTCTGATGAGGATCTTGGCTAGAAGGTCGAAACGTTACATGTAATTTAATTTTTATGAATAATATAGTCTTGTTCAGCAGTTCAGTGTTTTTTTAACTGAGAAAGGAAATATGTTTTCAATATTTTAGCTTCATTTCTTTTAAATAAATCCTCTACAAAATAGAAATAATTTTTCATTGCAATGTTGTCATGTGTACTAGCTATTACAGCATTAATTCTTTCGATAAGTTTTCATTTTGTAAGATTCTTATAATTGTTTATTCCTAGGAGCTTACATTTTCCTTTTAATTGCTTAAGTGTTAGATTGTCCATCATTCCGGTTTGAGGATACTTATTTTTATATAGTTTTATTTTTTACGTAACTCATTTCGGGTTACAGATAAATTTAATAATGAATGCAGTTTAATATTTTTAAATGATTGGTAAATAATAAAGATATAAGGATATGGTACTTGGCGGGGTTGGAAACTGAATAAGAATTTTAGTAAAGAATATTATAATTTTGTTTGAAAGAGCTCCAACACTGTTGTTCTTTGTCCCAAATGCAAAGAACGAAGTTTCATACATCTCTCTCCCTCTGTGTGTGTGTGTCTTATAGCAAGGGAGATATAGCATTCGTCTACTTAGTATGCCCTAAGAAAATGTTTACAACTGAGCACATAAGATTATACAACATCTTGTTGCACGATCATGCTATATTTCACACACACAAATATATGTATAGTCTCCTGAGTAGCCTAGTCGGTAGCGCGCTCGACTTCAATGCAAACGGTCTCGGTTTCGATTCCCGGTGGGAGCTGCTGTGAATAAAACCAGTAACGATCATAGTTAAGAGCTTCGGCTCTCCGATTGCGTTCATTACTTGTTTGAACAGAGAGGTAAACAACAGTTAGCGGGAAGGTGAATGGTTTAAAATTCTGTGACTTTAGGTTTTATATGCCCGTACTAGATAGAAAATGCTGGTTTAGAGAGAATGGAAAGATTGCTGACGATTGTCCTAAAACGGGTATGTCCTATCTACTGTAGAGTATTGCTTTCGCATTCTACCTCAGCCGTGTTCGATCCCAGCAGCTGACCATCCTGATGAGGTGTTTTCCCTGATTAATTCTCAGTCACACTAGACAAATGCCGGGATGATACCTTTAAAGTTCAAAGTATGCACTGCCGACTCCTTCCTGCATTCCGCAAATGGAAGAAAATAGCAGAATTAATAGACAGGAACACAAAAATCAATAGATTGTATAAAACAATGTTACACAGAGACTACAGAAGTTACAATGAATCATGATATTATTTTGAATGTTATCCAGATTTTTATTTCATTCTCTCAATGCTAGAAGCCAGGAAAGCACTTGCTTTACAAAGTGCGAAGCTATTATGTTTCAATATTAATGTAGTTTTGTGCTTATGCTATTATAATCGGCACCTCAAAATAACGTTTTTGTTTATTATGTCAAATTGGTATTAAGTTTTGGGAAAAGACTTAAAACAATTTATAACAAATAATATACTGAGAAGAGAATTTTCTAAGTCGTGAGAGGTAGGTTTTTGTTTAAAAAGGTGATTTCCTGACTAATTTCAAGTAGGCTAGCTAATTAGCGTAGATTTGATCACTTATTTCGGAAATGCGTTGCTTTTCGCTGCGCCCTGGTCTGATAACCTTGTCACGCCCAGACTGAAATAGGATAAATGTATAGACTGTTACTTGGCACGTTGCTGTGCGTTGCAAAATTGTTGTATTGCTGTGAAATATTTCTGCTTTAAAAGCCAACGTACATTCAAAATACAGTATGTACGTTTTATTTCCTTGCTATAAGTTTTGTGGAAAATCCACTGAAAATTACGAAAATGTAGAAAAATATATTGATGTGTAAATTTTGGTAACAGCTGGTGACACTAACGCTTTACAGGGAATCAACTTGCCTGCAAATTATTGCCTACTTCACTGTTGATATCAGATTTAAAATTAGAAATCTATGCCAGTAAAAATTACAAAATCAATAAGAAAAATAAGTATTTTTCTGCCAGACTCCCCAATAGGGGTTGAAAGAAAACGTGTCAGGAGAGAGTCCCGATGCTGCCAGTCTGCGTCATGCTGCATCTCACGTACAGCAACATGGTCGATCTGCGACCTTTTGGGCCGGTATAATCCATGCCGCAGGGCGCCCCGTGTCCATGTAGAGGAAACGCTGACGAGTGTGAAGTATCGGGATGACAGTTTGTTCAGCCTTTTCATGAGCAAATTGGTCAGGATTTTGTCTTGCAGGATGATAATTCTCGAGTACATCGTGCAGCCATTTTCAATTAGTAGATCCAGTAAGTCGGTATCAGAAAAATGGAGTGGCTTGCGACGTCTCCTGACATTAATCCAATTGAGTATGCTTGGAATATGCTCAAAAGGGCTGCCAGACAACACACACCATTTCCAACGTCATTTCAAGATCTTCGAAGCCACACGAGACCAATTAGATCAGAGTCGCTTGGATGACTTCATCAACAGTATACGAGGAGGGATCGTAAAGTTTTAATTAACACTTGGAAGTTATTGAGCTATGTGTATGAAATTTTGCTAGTATATTTAGTGGTCTTTATGTACATGACGGAGAAAAAATGAACTCTTTGTATCCTTTCTTGACTTTCCGCAGGCCGTCATTGCATAACTCTGAAGATTGCGTTGAAAACCACTGTCCCACTAGTTGAATGACGTCATTTTTGTCTTTAAATCACTGAGCCCGCAATGCATTTTTCATCTCTGGGAACAAGAAAAAGCTACTTATGGCGAGATCGGGAGAAGAGAGAAAAAGCTGTAAGATTTCAAAGCTACAATATTTCTCAACCGCGACTTGACTAGACTGGTGCATTGTCCGTATGGAAACGAGCACCTTTGGTGAACCCAACGTGCAGTCACCCTAGAAATAAGTAGTTGGTCGTGAATAATTTTCCACACACTACCATAACGAAGTTCAGTTTCCTTGATGACCATTGAAATGGTTGCTCGCTGGTCTTCCAGGAGAAATCCATCATTTTCTTCATTGTGACCGCATCGTCCGTGCGTGATGGTCTTCCAGTCCTTGGCTCGTTTGTGACGGACATGTGGACAGTTTGGAAATTACGTTCCACCTCACAACAGTGTCATGTGACGGAAAATTATTCCCCTAAATAGCCATCATTTCATCATGAACTTTCCGGGTACTGTTCACCTTCAAACACAGGAACTCTATCTCGCTGCGAGTCTCAATCTTCTCCATCCTGCAGAGACATTTTGTTTTATGTTTGCGTGTTGATTTACTTCAGAACAATAAGGTTCTCTCTTTTTACAACCTGCATATTTTACTTTTATTTGGCATTATATATATATTCGTACATTCTTCCTCAATTTTGTTACACATAGGTGGTGGAAAACTTTTATTTATTTTATGTGTGTATATCAAAGCGATACGTCAATTGTATAATGCATAGTAACGTTCCAATCAACACTCTATACGTTTCATCTGTTGAGCTCAGCGTGTCAAGGTCTAACGAGTAAATAACGCATTTCCGAAACGAGAAACTATCACCATCCTAATTAGCAACTCGAAATCAGTCAAGAAACTAACATTCAGAAAACTTTAGTTTTCACGACTTCCTTGTGAGAGTGCTCAACACGTTGTAATACATATTCCCTTATATTGGCAACGCTATTGTGCAAGTGGTACAGTTTATATGACTTTCTGTACATTTCATGTGCTGATAACATTAATTCCATGCGTTATTTAAAAAATATTAATCTGTTAAAAAGTCGTTATAAATACTATTTTTTTCAGCTTATCGGTCTTCAGTACCCATAATAGTTCACCATAATGAATCTCCAACTCCTAGTCTGCGAATGGAAGCTGCGTACCTTCTAGCAAACATTCTGCGAGATTTACGAAGTAAGTTTCTTTCTTCTTTCTGTTTCTGTTTGCCGTATGTTGTATTCACTGATAGATTTTTCACGCTATTTCTCTAATTCAATGTTTCTTAACCACCGGGCTACAACCAGGTACTGAATGTTGATAGAAACACCAAAAATTGAGAACTATTTCCTAACTTTCCCTTTTTGAAAATAATATTTCTTTAACTAGGTCGTGGAGATATTTAACACAAATTTGCCGGCTCACGACATGCAATACTGCTCTACTGCATGCATATTCCTCACAACATAGAGGATTGGAAAGGAATCTTTCATACTCACCACCAGTCAGTCAACATACGCATGTAGAAGTCTTGGTAAACAAATTGCTTAGTAGAGTAATTGCACTATTTACTTATAATCAACTCTTTTGTGAAACTGATATCCACATTCCTTATAATTTTCTACTAGGTTATGCACATTTTGTTTTGTTAGATTCGCCTCTTTTGTTCTGCACTTTATCTGGAACAGTAAAGGTATTCATCGAACTGCCAAATACAGAGTGTAACTGATACTCACTCTGTTTGTTAGGTTTTCACCGAGACTGGATGTTCCTTTATAGTACACTTGCAAATGAGATGTTTCACTGATTTCCTTAATATAACGGGATAAATATCACCGGGTAACGTCCCTTGAAGGTATATTGGGGGAAATAAATGTTATGAGCAGGAGTGGTTCACTGAAAAATGTGCTACGACTTGCCTATTGGATCAGTTGAAATTTTTGATCGAAAACATCGAAGTTTATATATTGAATGAATGTAGTTGAAGTTTCGATATATTCAAGAGTTGAAATTTCGATTCACACTCTGATATTGTAATAAAGGTTTTCCACTGATTTCTTCAATTTCACGGGCCAAATGTTAGGGATATGATTGCCTATGGAACGTGTATTATAATTACCCTATTGTAAGGATTGTGTTTGATATTAGGTAAATAGTTTCGGTAGTAGTCTGTGTGATCACACTTCAAATGTTATGATTTTTTTTCTGTGTATTAACCCAAATGTGATGTTCTTTCCTTTTCTTCTTATTACGTCTCCTCAGAAAGTACGGGAAGGAAGGGTAAAATGACCACCCTAAACTAAATTAATTTTTGTGGTCTTTTCTTGAGCAAATGGACGCATTTTTAGTTAAAAATATATTGATTCGAGTTATCACAAAATAATCGGTGTAATATCTGAGCTGTAGTTCATTATATGATTGTGTTTCGACGACTCTACAAAATGGCCATTTTAACCTACCTAAGGTGGTAAAGTGGACATAGATTCTTCTTCTTCTTCTTCAATACTTTTTCAACAACAGCAAAATATAGGAAAAGAAATATCCTTTTCAGAAATTATTGTCTTATTAAGCAAAGAACAATTCAAACAAGAAAGACTAAACATACCGCTCTTTGATCACTGCCCTCTCCGCAAACACTGGAAGCGGCGTTTATACAAATCATGATTTCATTGTTGGATCAAACTCGCCATTCTTATGATTTCGTATTTTGTACGCATTAAATAAATGACTTATTGTAATAGTAACATATTTGTTAGTTTAATTGTAGTGCCAAGAGTATTTATGGTTTGGCAGGGTAAACTGAGTGGTCTCTTTATCCTACAACACACGTGGCAACTTTAACCGTTCTCAGAAAGTAAATTATGCCGTTTGCAGCAATAAAAGTTGCCCTAAGGGTCTTGCACCTAATTAAAATTAACTTTAAACGCCAAATAGTTTAATCAACTATCATTGGAAAATATTAATTTTCCTCTATGTAAATATTTTGAACAATAAATAATGTTTACTTTAGATCAGTGCTTCTCAACCGCCGGGCCGTGGCATCAATCCTACCGGGCCGTGAGAGATTCTCCTGGAATTTGTCGTTTTAGGTTTTCCAGCTTTTACGTGAATAACATTTTATAGTGGAAATATTCTCCAGAGAATATTATTCATATATGTGTCGAAAAACTCACATCTAGAGCGTTTAACTAACATCAGAGCAGCAAATGCCAGCAGGTTCACTGCGAGCCACAAACATTAGGACTTCAGGAGAGGGTCACCATACATTTTTACGGATTACTTACCCACATAAAAGTAGGATTTCTATATGAGACCATGATTGTTTCCACTGAAATAAGAAGAGACAAGGGAATTTGTTTAATTGTGACGCGATAAGTATTAATACATAAACACAACTAATTGGAAAAAATTAAAACTCGAAATTGTTTGGACTACAACTGGAAGAATCTATTGATATTCAAAACAGCATTTTAATTACGTACTTTCTATACTTTGACCATGATGAAAGTAGTATTATGGCACACATTTTAAGTGTTTCTGAATTACCTACGTATACTACCAACAGAGAAATTTCCAATGTTAGATGATTTCATTGAACTGAAAAGTAGCGATTGAAAAAATTACGTTAGAGTTTGTACTGACGACGCTACCAGTTTTGCAAGTAAAAATTCCGATTTATTCACTAAAATTATAAAATATACGGCGGGCAAAAAATTATTATCAACACATTGCTTGATTTATAGGCAAACTTGACTTCCAAAGTAATACCTGAGCTTAATGAAGTCCTTGCTCGCTCTGTTAAAATTACTTCTTTAAACACAAGACCGCTATAATCTTTGAGCGGTGAAATGGGTTCCAATTATAAAAATCTTCTTTTCCATTTGGAAGTTTATTGGCTGTCTCGTGCTAAACTTCTCAGGAGATTAGGGAATGAACTCCGAAAGAGGTCACCTATTTCTAATTGACAAGAAAAGTGAGATGTCATATTATTTCCAGGTTAAGAAATTTGGGTACTCAAGTTGGCAGCGACGCACATTATTACTTTATTACTTAAACGAATTGAATTTAAAACTTCAAGTCAAGGCCCAGATACACTAATATTGAATGCTTCGAACAAGAACGAGTGATTCAAAATGAAACTCAAACTCTGGTTTCATATGATTACATAAATAAATTAATGTTTCGGTTGCGCTCAAAGTGTATTATGGAAGTAAATGATTTCTACTTACAAAAATTCAGTTTCAGATATTATTGCAGGTCACTTGAAGAAGTTCGTCTTGCTGTTTAAAAATTATTATCCCGAACATGAGAATCGCGGGTGGAAATGTGGATTGTGAACCTTTTTGTTGAACATAAAGGGACAGAACTTTCCCATGAAAAAACCTCTGAACTCATTGAATTGTTAGCGGATAATTATGAAGAAACTTTTGAACCCATTGAATTGTTAACGGATAATTATGAAGAAACTTTTGAATCCATTGAATTGTTAGCGGATAATTATGAAGACACCTTTGAACTCATTGAATTGTTAGTGGATAATTATGAAGATACCTTTGAACTCATTGAATGGTTAGCGGATAATCATTAAAAAGCTCTGAACTCATTGAATTATTAGAGGACTATAAAGTATGCTTCGTTCTACGAGTAACTCAAAATTATATACAAGAATCAGATATTAATGTCTAAGTTCATATGAAACAGCGCAGCAGTTCTTTGTTTCTCCACCACATACCTTTGTGAAACTACCGTATGTATAAAGGTAATAGTTATTTTTTATTCCATAATTTATAACTACTAATACTTAGGTTAGTTCAGTTAAATGGATCGATATTTTGTGTAGGCTGTTTCGCCTTCTTTCCCTCAGAGACAGAAAATTTGGGAAATCAGGTCCCCCAGGTGGTCCCGCCCTGAGTAGTGACCTCTCTCCAACTTCTACTAGCGATCTCCGCATGTAAGCATGTAACTTAAGCCTCTGTCACGGGTGTGGATGCTACGGTTTCTATCTTGACGAAGACATTTACCGTGGATCGGTTGATGTATAAAAGAAGAAAGTGAAACAAGAAGACAGCAAAGGTCCAGAAGAGTCTCCTTAATAGTGGGGGCAAACCAGAATATGCAGTGTTGTATATTCTGTAAAAAAAACTTAATCGGTTCTAACTACTGTTTTATTTACCTGGTAAACCACACATGCATGAAGGGTAAAAAAAAACAGGTAAAAGTCTTTATTAACTTACTCTATCTGTTTCGCATCCAATTATACAAGTGTTATCTTTTGCATGCATTTCACTCACTCACACTCGCATACAGCGCATAGCGCGCATGTGCAAGTCCGGCGAAGCTGCCCATCACTGCTGGTATTTCTGTAACAAGATCTTTAGGTTCAAGGTAGTCTTTCCCTCTTTTTTTGTTACTTTGCCACATTGCAACCTTCAAACTTAAAAAAAAAAACACAACAACAAAACGCTTTGAGATCGTACGCCCCGGATCTCAGCACAGATTAGGCCCAACCTACCTAATGTCGGGGAAGCAAAAGATAAAATTTATATCTATCGAATCCAAAAATTAAAACCTTGCGTTATTTTCATTCTCTGCCTTCGACGATCTATGATTCTAAGAAAATTAAAAACTCATTTCAGGAAGGGAAACAGGATTTGCTAATACTCTAAATAAAACTTCTCTGATTCAATTGTTTAGTAACGAAGTAATAAAATGAATAATTTAATATATAAACAGATGAATCGGGAGGAAAAATTATATCACTTGTTACAGAGCTCATAATATTTCACATACTCATTTTGGGCAACTTAAAATATCAACGTGAGAGCGAACTTGGTTATGAATTAGCGTACCATCTCGGCATTCGTTTACAAGAAAAATAGAACTCAATCTCATGCAGATTTACTTTAACTTATACCAACTTCCTCAGGAACAAAAACATGAGAAGCTGCTTAATATCTGGAAGACAAAAAATTGTCATTACGGGCTCCAGTCTGACCCACAAAAATTTAAGCAAAACAACTTCTCAACAAGTTCCTCCCTAATAAAATAATTCAAGAAATCTCGATTAACTTACTTCTCAAGTTTTGATTCATTTGCCGTCTCACTTATTCAAAACTCTACCCCAACCCCGTAATAGAAATTTCCACATACCCCAATAGTAATTCGTCGTAACATATTAGAGCAGGGATAGCTTCAATTTTCTGTCTCCCATCCACAAATATCCAACTTGAGCCAGCAGAAAAAGTTTATTTGGTACTTATTAGCATACAAAATACCGTCCATATCCCCAATAGTAATGCGTCGCAACGTACTCGGGTTGTTACTTCTGACATTTGTATGCTAAATATACTTGTGAATAACCTATCTTTTAATTCATGAACTTCCATAAAGAAACTCGTATTGGCCGATCACAGAAGAACTATCCAAACTAATTTTCGGTCTCAATTAAACGCATTCTGGCACTCTTAAAAACAACAACATTTCAGTCTTGTTCTTCTGCTCGCAACTAAATGTATCTCTTAACAACTTTGAACCATGAAGCTAGACCAGGGCTTCTGGCTTCGACACCCGACTCTTTTATCACATAATTCTATCCACGAACCCTTCCCTAGTTCCCAACGACGAGAATTACTGCAACATACTGACTGACTTGACTGCTCTGCTTCACAGACAAATAGAGGCATGACGCACTCTTTATATAACATAGCAAAAACCACCCACTGAGTTTCCCTTTGTCATCCCCACTGGACAAGCACGAAATAGCTTTCACCTTCAAATTCTTTCCATTTTCCTTGTAGCAGAGAGCTTTTAAAAGCACTTTTAAGCAACGTACGGTTTTCTTAACAAACACAGAATATTAATCAACTACAAATAAAAATTATTTAAGCATCAATTACTATATAAGATTGCCCGATACACTCAAATATTTAAACATTATTAATTTTGCTGTAATAAATGTCAAGATTAATTTAATACAATTACATATAAAATTTAAGAAAAGAATATCAGTACTGCCACTATTGTACTGAAGAGTTCTCTCCTATGTTCCAATTGGATTTGATGGGAACCTAAAGAATATCTAAAGTGAATTGTCTCATCATATTTCCATCAGGGTAAAAGCCTGGCATACAAACCTAAAAATGGGAAAAGAGCGTAAGTTAATTCCAATCACACTCAATTTTGTTATTTTTTCTTTACCATTTCGTATGTCGTAGAACCATTATTAAAAATTTATAGATAATATAATTAGAATTTTAAGAGAGCTGGGTTAGTTTTAGTGAAAGAAAATTAAGCAATAAGTGTAATCATTTAACTCTCTTCTAGACTCCTCGCTTATTGGACACAATGCCATTGGAGCACGGCTAAAAGCAGTTGCTAACATGCTTGTTCAAGAGAAATATCAGCATTTTAGAGAAGATTTTACTCTTCTTCCTCTACGAAGGACTCATCATCATATTCTGGAAAAGAATCCAAGTGAAATTTCTGAAGTTACTGTTTTGATTAATATGGCTGAATCTAAAGAAGATAATATTACACTTGAGCTCGCCAAAAGTGTTCGACAATATAATAAGTTCATTCCAATAATCTTAGCTGTTCGCAGTTCACAGCGTTACGATATAGAGGATGTAATAGTGAATAATATCACAATAAAGAGTTTTATTATA
>JAGDQP010071866.1:0-10583 GCA_022664845.1 Lepisma saccharinum | reverse complement strand
ACAGAAGTAAAATGAACATTTCACACGTTGTATTAGCCATGCAGCAAAAGATAATATGAATTTTATGGGCGCTAACAGCACTATAGCTTTACACCCGTCTCGAGCATGCAGTAAAGTGCTGCCAGATTTTGTTACTCTTTGGACTACGAAGTCTCTACCAGCCACTTTCTATTAGACCAAGTGTACCATTCCGCCATACGCTTTGAGTGACACGAGAACCAGAAAAATATGTCTGTATGCAAAGCGTGAGATAGGTACACGCCAGAGCCGAATTGACTTTGGAATGAGTGAATTCTTATTAACGTCCTAAACGAGCTGGTGAGGACGGGACCTATAGTTTTTGGTAAAATGGGCACTGAACCACCCCATTCAATAACCCCGGTGGGCACAGGTGAGCATGCACAAAGAAGCGAGCGCGCCAACCTCTCGGCCACTGATCTTGGACTGGGTTTCGCTGTCTTAATGTTGGCTAAGTTGCGATTTTCATTCTAATCGATACGCAGCTTGTAAAGACGATTCCACTATTAATGTGGAATCCGAACTATGCTCGAGTATGAACCAGAGGAATAGTGCAGGCCTAAAGATCAACCATGCTATGCCATTCGCCACGATAAAGCGTGCGCCGCGGTGGCTCAGTGGTAGAGTACTCAGGTGCATGGGGTCCCCAATTCGATCCCGGCTCATGCCTTGTAAGCTTTGTGGTGGATAAACACCGTCTGCATGCGTATTTTCGGGGTTCCCCCGTTTCTTCTCACTTTCTTCATTCAACGAATTCTTCCATCATCATACATCCGGCTTGAGCAAAAGCTGCCTAAAGACCATAAATTAATTTAAAAAACTCTTCTTCTACAAATGCATCTCAGCCCACAGTAATCGCACTATAGGATTTCGCCACAAGGCTCCGTAGTCTTCATGCTGTTTGTAAACGACATCTCTACTAACAGATCGACATGAAAACAAAATAGTTTCCAGCTGAAGTAATTTCTTTGTCGGCGCAAATGAGTCATGTGGTACTTGTGTTTCACAAAAGCAGCAACATAAAGAACGTTACACAATTAACAGTTATTCATAATTACATTCAAATTTACAAGGAATCAAAAGAAAGGGAGAAAGATGTTTTACAGGATACGAAAATATTTCTACTCACACTGTGTGTGCATAGCGTCATATCTTTCCCCTTTTTTCCACACTTATTACCAATATATTAAAAAAACACCTTTGCACCACGGGTAGTTATTAGTATTCATGCATCATGCTTTCTTTTTAAATACAAAACACGTCCAGCAATACTCACGTACCAAACTGTAAGCTGTTGGTATTTTGTTTGGAATTTTATGAAAACTTGTGACTTTATATGGAAGAAATTAAATACAGTATTGTTGAAATGTATAGAGAACAAAACTGTAGACCAACTGGAACATATGTGAATGTAATCAACATCTTAAACGACCTAGTTAGCTTTTAAGGACGGGACCTACAGCTTTTAAGTCGTGACCACGCGCACTAACCACTCGGACAACCTGGGGGCTTCTACAGTTAATTTGAGCCCAGTTTACAACACGCATGTCCTTCCAACTGCTAATACTTGTTCGCTACAGCAATATTAACTTCTACAAACTGTATGAAATTGAACTTTCCGAAGAATATGTGCAGTCCCCGAACTTCACCAAAACGGAGTATTCATTAATTCGACAAGCCTGCACTCTACAAAAATTACTGAGTATGAATCGTTATGTAAATTGTTGAACGGAAGGAGAAAGCAGTTTTTTTTTTTCACTAAACTATATCACAAACCGAGAAATCAAAATCTTATCGTGAATCGAACTACCAGTAACAAGGTCGATTCCCGGTTATGAATATTGGACCTAATATTCAATGCTTAACTACGAATATGAATATCTAAAGTAATACAGCAAGGTACAGGGGACCTCCGTGTATCTAGGTCAGCCCTTGAAAATGAACTGAATAACATTGCTAGTGTAATACTTTGCACTAAGACGCACATCCACGTGTGTACATTAGTGTTCGTTCTGCTCTGAACTGAACGTAATAAGGAAACCTGAAAAAATTCTAGCGAGAATAGGTTACCAAGAAAATGAATACTTTCGCTATTATCACTTAAAAGGTTATAAGTTCGTAACTGTTCTAAAAAAAAATAAAAAAAAAATATGCATGTAGTAATTAGAGAGAAGTTCTGCATCATAAAACGATCTTCAGTCATTTAGAATGTGTAGTGTTTTTTCATGTTTAGTTTGGGTTTCTTGCTGACTTCTTTGTCTTATTAACGTTTTCAAACCACTCTGTATATGCGGTTAAGAAAGATACAGTCCACGAGAAATAATTGCATATTTTTTCTTTTCGAGAACTGAAACAAAACTGAAGAGGAATAATTTAATTTTTGCTTTCTAACACGATTTCGACAGTGTAAAGTGCTGTTATGTTCTATCAGCACATACTTCGGTTTAGAGAAATCCACCGTTTACTATAAATACAGCCAAAGTTTGATAATAAAATGGGTATAATCTAAGTTTACAAAATCTTGACTGTTCTAATTTTCAGTATTATTCCTCACAATATGACAGAGCCAAATCTGGACATAAGTTTTCGCTATTAAAATCTTACTAAATTTCATCTTTCCATACAAAGTCACAAGTAATGGTTAAGTGAATAACACTTTTCAAGCGTCATGTTCGATAAGCAAATTCACTACCTTCAAGTATTACTGGACCAAAATTAACTACCTTTGCAAGTTGGTCATCAAGTCCAAGGAAGGGTGCACATACCCCCAAAAGAGTGCTGGCATCTAAATTATAGCCTTCGCCGTGCAACACATCTCGCAGGTTGTCAATGTCCGTTTGCATGTTTTCCAAATGAGAGTCCAATTCGTCCCTATTATATTGGAAAAAAAATATATACATTTAAAGAAAAACTGTATTAGTTGTGTATCTGCAATAAGGTTGTAATATAGAGATAGATATTCAGTATTAGAGAAGGAAATAAATACGCCTTAGCTTGGTTATCTAAACCGTGGTTTAAACATACTTTACTTACCTGCCATGACTGAGTTTTCAACTGCATTTTCAAAAATCAGAAGAAAAAAAAGATACCCACAGGAACTAAATAATGAAATGGGAAAGTAGTATAAATGATTGTACTTTCTTTCCGTATCTCAGTAGTGGTGCATAAAATATTAACTAGTAACTTGCTAACAATCCACTACTGTTTCAGAACTAATTTATTCGTCGCAGGTTTAGTGTTGCCAACTCCTTCGTACTGAAAAGTGTTCACTGCTTTAACCTTGTGATTAAAATTCCACGATCTGAATTTAAACTAGGCTTCCTTGTGTGCAAAAAGGCACTTCTTAATGTGGTTTCCAGAATATGCTTCAGCAACATTATGGTCCGTAACGGAATGGTCAAAGTTCTCGCTTTCGATGCGAGGGACTCAACTTCTTCGATTAACACTAGGAGCACAGATTATTCGGTGATGAACCAGCATCGTGAAAAACCAATGGACAGTTACCTTAATCAACAAGTAGCGAACTCCGGTCCCGCAAGCCAGGACAGTGGCAATGAAAGTAACTGTGCTGACCACGCAACACCTAATTGGTTAAAATCAGTTTGGCAATTTAATCCCGACATGGGCTGTAGCGCCATGCTCAGTTTCGTTCAGTTCAACACTAACATTACAAAACTTACGTCCAACATGATGACATTCGTGAGTCCCAAGACTGACGAATTAGTGGAAAAACACTTTGAATACTTGGTAGTCGAACTTTCACAACTATAAGGTTTGAAAGGTTAACTAAAACCAGTTGAAAGAGAGATTAAATTCCACTCCCAAACTAAATAATGTCATTAATATACCAGGAATCTACATTTTTCAATACTCAATTTTGGCCAAAGTCGTGCTTAATTATTATGAAACTTTGACTCTCAAATTACAGCTGATGGATCATCACTAAGCGTGCAAGGACACAACAGTCTATAATAAAGTAATACACGTATCATTCAGACAGTAGACCGGAAGTACGGAAGCCTAGAACCATTTCTTTTGTCATGTCGAGACGTTGACACTGGAATACGTTAACATACTATAGCGGCAAGCAGAATTCCGTAATCTAAGATCTTTGAAGACAGATACTATTTCCAACATTCGCCATTTGGTCAACACTCCTCCAAGGACTGCAACTAAGTACCTGAGAAAGCACAGCAACTGAGTTAAATATTACGCACTGGCCTGAATTTTTAACCCAACATGGCGAAACAGTGCGCGGTAGCTTAACAGTAACACCAAGTTCTTCGAAATAAAAGGCAGTTCGTACTGTAGCGCATATCTGAAATAAAATTTTAAAAATGACATAATATTCCACCTAGGCAAGATTTTATAAGAAGAACACACATTTCATATCCTTGTAAATCAAGGGAATATGGCAGCAACTCTCTATAGGTACAACGTTCTATCTTATAGCTTCCCCCTGTTACCTGCAGACCTCTTATGTTAACTGAGGACTGAAAGCGATATTACAACTTCCTTCGCTGCGAGTTATGTGACATATAAATCGTCTGGAAAAATCAATTAAACTCAAATGGTTAGTTGGTACTTAAAACCACTATGAGTCATGTCTCCAAAAAATGGAACGAATATTCCTATTGGTGTGCTTTATTCTCATGTAACTCATATTGACCAGTAACCAACAAATCATATGAACTTTCAACACCAAACTGAAGCAAAGAATACCTGAAATCTATATCGGCCTAAAGCCATAAATAAATTTTAGAAAAATTCTACCTTGATATTTGTGTTTAAAACTATTTGGCAACTCTGGAAACAAGTTCACTTATAGTCTATCAGGTGCAATTTGGTATCAGTTGGATACGTACAATGAAATATGGAAAATAGATACCCACAAACTATTTTTAGAACAAGTGCTTTCCCCGTCTTGAAGTTAAATAACTCTGAAGCAACAACTTTTATATTACAGTTTTTAACAGAACCACCGACTTTCTAACGGAGAAACAAGCCATTTTGTTTCAAGAATGGAACATCATCTAGCTCGAGTCCATTATTAACTCTACGTAAAAGAAGAAGAAAAAGAAGATAGGAACGTTGGAAAACTTGGTTTGTCTAATATGTATTCTCCATTTTGTATTGTAAACAAACAAACAATCCTGCCATAATTACGGTTATAACAGCAATACTTTAAAGGGCAAAATATCTGTTGAATGTGAGTTTGAAGGCTTTCTTTTTATTATTAAGTTGTTTTGATGCGATAAGGTGTTCAAAAAAAGAAAACAAGTTTTGTTGAAACTGCCTCTACCAGTATTAAGGGACGGCCTACGAGTGATAATGCAGCAAACTTCTTAAACAAATTTAACCTCTTTTAAATACTATACAAGAAGAGGCAACAATGTTTCATTTTGCTCAAGTGTTTGGATAAAACTGGGCTCAGGTTTGTTCTTTCGGAATCTTTTGTGCTCCTTAGTCCTAATTCTTAAGATTCCTTTAACACTGGCAGGAAATCTCGTACAGACCCGAAGAATCCACACTATCTATGTAAGTAGCTTTCGAAATTTGTACATGTTTTTTTCCCTCTGTTTTAGGGGGATACAAAATACACCAATCTAGCACTGTAAGCTAACGAATCAATTACCGGAATTTGACAAGAACCATGAAATAGTCATACTGTTAATCCTGAGAAAGAGCTGAAGTTCGAAATGTTAATTATTTAGCTTACACAATAGTTAGTTCTGCATTGAAGATAAGCACACTTTTGGTAGGTATAGTTTTGGGCTACCCTGTATATGGTTTACAAGTCACTTTTGAAGAGTTGCACATACAGTATATATAAGGTGTTTCAATAAATTTACAATAATTAAGAAGTACTGGATCCAGGAGGAGGGGAGGAATGCAAAATTGAATTACGGTATATACACTAATAGTGGTGTACAGGAAATAGATCACAGAGGTGAGCAGAAAATAAGAGAATTTTTCATTTTCTTGAAACCAACATTGAGATAGTCTATAGTTTTGGAGCTACCATAGACAATAGTGTTCCACGTTCTATTTATGTACGATAACTCCGAAAGAGAAATCAAAGTTATGTCTCTAACCAATGTAAGGTATTCAAAATAATAATGGTTGAAGGTTAATGAAACGGAATGAAAAATTACCTTATTTTTTAACTATACTGTTAAGTTGACACTTTTATTTTACCTACTCCTCGTGTATCAGTGGTGTTTTTAAATTTGGATTCAATTTCACATGTACACTTATCTCATTCAAGGTTTTGTTTCAATAACCTACACCATTAATACTTTCAAAATTAGTGCTCTTGAAGCAATATTTGTCCTATAACCATTAGACGTCGAAGATACCAAACCACGGTTTCTATGTGATCCCCCGTAGGCCTTTAGTATGCCAATGGATTTAAGGATTTCCGTATTCCTACTCACTTTAATAATTAGACCTTTTGTTTCAACGTACTAAGTAGTGGATGATGTTAATGAAACACCTTGTATATACTGCCAACTCAGATTTAAGTATCTGTATGTTTAATGAAAGCTCATATTCAATCTTTTCCACCTTACCTAAAATTTACTTTTGAAAAAATAAAAAAATACTAGGCTGACGTATCATCATGAAAACCACAAACAACTGCGACGTGATGAAATTCCAGAACAATTACACCCAACTTCTTACCTTGAAAAGTCATCAACTAGAGCTAGTGACATGTTTTCAGGGTCACTAGTTGAAGGCTTTGGCTCTCCATCGGCTTGTTTCTGCTTCTTCCTATCTTTGGACGCTACACTGATCGTGCTTTTGCTTGCTATGGGAGCCGCCGTTGTGACCACTGCAGCCGACGTACGAGGAGATTTCGACGTACTAGCTACTGACGAAGTGGAAGGTGGCGTTTTCGATGTCCGAAGCGAAGATGCAGAATTTTTATTCGAGAAAGCCGAGCCTCCGAGGATTGCCTGTAAAAATGTCTTATCAAACTCAGTTGTAGAAGGTTTAACAACAGAACTATCCGAAACAGTCACTCTAGGTAAGGAGCCAGAATCCACAGAAACAGAGTTACTGCCGTTAGAATTATTGGACTTAGCTTTCAATTTGGGTACTATAATTGCTGGATTGACAGCACTAGGATCAACTGTGATTAGAATCTCCGGGCTCAAAGGGCAAAATTCTTCTACTATACTATTTTGAGCTTGAGGGCTTCCTGGGCTCTGCACCTGAGGGGCTACGAGCAACCTGACAAAAGATAGAAAAAACAAAACATTTAAAACGTTCTGCACACGTAAAACATTGAAATAACATCAATAAATCATGAAGAAAATTGAGTGACTTGTTTACTCATTGAATTATTTCAGAATATTGAAATAAAGATCAATTTTGGCCATTTTGCTGTGTAAAATAATATAAACACAGGCATGAAACTAATAAATGATTACAAGCTACTTGTCCTTTACTTCTCTAAATCTAATTGCTTTTGTATAGTTAAACTTAAGATAAAGGTTGCATGCCATTTTATTAATTTTGTGAAAAATATTTATGCACCTGCCAACCCTTTCTCTACCTTAATTGTATATACATAT
The DNA here is from genome assembly GCA_022664845.1 of Lepisma saccharinum. Classification (NCBI taxonomy): domain Eukaryota; kingdom Metazoa; phylum Arthropoda; class Insecta; order Zygentoma; family Lepismatidae; genus Lepisma; species Lepisma saccharinum. The sequence continues at coordinate 2,985 of JAGDQP010071866.1, read as the reverse complement.
TTCCAATTGTAAATACATAGATATATTAAAATATATGTAAATCTATACAAGGCTTTTCAGTCTGTGTTCTCATATGGAACAAATAAGCTGAAAGTAAATTCTTTATATCGTAAATTTACCGTAAATTGCCCTTCCGGATTTCCTGTGTCTTTGTGATATGGCTATTTCAATTTCAATTCATCCAGGCGGGTCTATATCATGGTCACAGATGTTTGTTTTGTCATTATTTCCTAAACGTATACGCAAAAAAGAAAGACTCGTATTCCCCCCCCCCCCCCCCGAAAAAAAATCTGTGAAAAGTTATAGGCACTCAAAATAGTTGCGAAGGTCATCTACAGGCATCAAATGTAAGAATGAATGGTAATTTCAAAAATCAATTTCTCAGAGATTACTTTACAGATTTGCATGAAATAAAAAAAACATTATATTTGTCTCATATTATATTTTATCGTGTGTAAAAAAACATTACTTCTGATGAGCTACTTTATCAATAAATTAGTTCCAATGTTGCCAAATTTAATCCGAAATTTTCGATATTTTTTAGCTCGGATCCTATTAGTCATATTCAAGTGTGGTTTTTTGCATATGGTAGATATAACCGAGTTCTATAATGACCTTATTTTAGTTTTTACCTAAAGTGAGTAGTTTGTGCGCTGCGGGGCTCTGAATTGTTGAAAAACTGCCAAAGAGCCATTTTTGGACGCCACTTTATCAAAAATTCCACTTTTTAATATTCTGAAATTTTTGGAGTAGAAGCAGAAACACCTGCACTTTAATGCCCTTTTCTCAGTTTCTTCGGCCCGGCTCTAGATGTTCTGTTTTTTGCCCCTAAAAATGTGTAACGGTCTTTTATTTTTTGTCTATTTATACAATTAGCTTTTGTCATTTATGATTCAATTCCTTATCGATATTTCTTTAAATGTGTTAGTGAATTGAAAAGTTATATACATCCTATATGGTTCCCTATTTCCGTGTCAGGATTTTAATTCGGCTCCTATTGCACATAGAGCTTTGAAATAAATATGTACACACCAAGGTGCATAGGCGGAATCACACAATGATGTTGCTGAAAGTAGTAGCGTCCCGAGAATACCTCTACGGATGGGCAAGCTAATTTGGTAGGTTAAAACTAGCTCTTGTAGCTGCCAAACGGTACAAGATAACAAAAAAGATTTCCTCTAAAAGTTGTTCAAAATTGAGCGTTTGTCGCAAAGGGAGTAAAATCAAGCCCTGTTTCTACTTAAAATTTTATAGAACTCTTTCTCTTCCCTAATATCTTTATACTGTTCGAACATATTTTATCGATGAGCACACACAAATAATGTTGGTATCGATTTCAGAACTTCCGTTTGTGAAATAGTTCTGTCGTGTCGTTTGTATCTTTGAGGGAAATAGTGTACAGTCGCGCTCTGCTCTGCGACTCGGAGGATCTATAGCAGTGAGAATGTTATGCTGAGGAACAAACTTCTCACTGGAAACAGAAATATAATTTATATCTTGCGCACTTGCTGTTCCTGTAGCGAAAAAAATCCACACATCTTTTGCACATAAAATCATTTTCGTTTCGTTTATCACTATTGTTGGAGACACACGTTTGATGTCATTCCTGTACTTTGCAGCTTCTTGAGACATTTGACTTTCGTTCTTTTTAAAAATTAAGTTTCAAATAATCAGAACACCTGACACGATCTCCACTATATAAGGCATTCATCATGAAACTCATTTCCTCATAGGTTCGACGATATTTCCTTAATATCCTTTTACTACGAGTAAAATAAATTACATGTTTAAATTTACCATTTGATCGTGACAACACGAAATCACTTGTACCTTAATTTTAATTAACAAATAGCACAAGAAGCTCAGTTCTAAATTTCTTTTACACTCGCGTGATTATACTTCAAAGCCTGTTTACTTCCATTACCATGGTTTCTTTCCTTTCTAACGGCTACGTCAAACGTGTTTATGCCCAAGAGTTGTCTTATTTTCAATTTTAGATGCGTTTGTCTGTAGTTTATATAGATTTAACTTTTCATTTCATTCACATGTTGGGTATCGATAAACAATTGAACTGAAAGGTAAATAATAGATGAACTCCGGATCTTATTTTTAAATAATACTTTGTGCTAACTATTTTACTTTCTTCAATATGCTTACCTTCCTTTCTACCGGCAAAGATGGTTGTGTTTATGGCTAAGAGTTATTTTATTTCCAATATTAGCACCACTTGTCTGTATTTTACACATATATAACTTTTCAATTCACTAACAAAAATCACTAAAACATTCACATGTTAATTATTAATTAAGGAATTAAATCATAAATGACAAAAGCTAATTGTATAAATACATAAAAAACATAAAAGACCGTTATACATTTTTAGGGCAAAAAACAGAACATCTAGGGTCGAGCCGAAGAAACGAAAAAAAAAAAAAAACGGCATTAAAGTCCTGATTCTACTCCAAAAATTTCAGAATTTTAAAAAGTGGACTTTTTCAGAAAATGGCTCTTTGGCAGTTTTTCAACAATTCAGAGCCCCGCAGCGCCCAAACTACTCACTTTAGGTATAAACTAAGGTCCTTATGGAACTCGGTAATATCTACCATATGCAAAAATCCGCACCTCAATATGACTAATGACTAATAGAACGTAAGTTTTAAATTATTCGGATTAAATTTGGCAACATTGCAATTAATTTGTTGGAAAAGTAGCCAATCAGAAGTAATGATTTTTACACACAATAAAATATAATATGAGACAAATATAATGCTTTTTATTTCATGCAAATCCGTAAAGTAGTCTCGTAAGAAATTGACTTTTGAAAATACCATTCATTCTTACATTTGATGCCAGTAGATGACCTTGGCAAAAACAAAAAAATACGTGTCTCATTATTTTGCATATACTTGTAGAAAAAAAAATATATCACCGATCTGAAAAAGTCAATGGGACAATTTAGGGTTTACATGAATGAACTGAAATGGA
>JAGDQP010071865.1:0-10583 GCA_022664845.1 Lepisma saccharinum | reverse complement strand
TTGGTGACAGCATGTAACAGGAACAAAGGAACTTGGCTCGAGGTGGCAAGGTTCATGATCCTCAAGCTATAAGGGTGGTGGGGATACTAAAACCCACTACGTCCACCGCCACCAACCCTAAGGCTGTTGCCAGCTCGCGCCAAGTTCCTTTGTTCCTGTTACATGCTGTTACCAAGGAACTTGGCTCATTCGTCTCCCATTTCACACCTTTTTAGGGCTAAAGAACTTGGCTCAACTTTTTGCACCTCTGGTGTTTTTGTTCGGATAAATTGTACACCAATTTAAATGATAAAATAACTGAGATGTAAGCAACAATGATACTAATTGATTTGAAAAGTTTCTAATTTTAGATGCTATTCAAGAGAAATGCGGAGAACGGAAATAAAAGAGGATATAACTGGTGTAATAAGATAAAAGTTAAATTGAAAACGACTATAGCAATGGTACTTTGCAACTACAGAGTGTCTCACAGAAATACAATTTTCGCTTCTTAACATGAATGTGTGTAAAAACATTCTGCATACACAATGCACTGATCCTTATGTTAATGACTGCAACAAAACCTGACTTTTGACCATGCAATTAATCAGCGTCGCCACCTATTAACACACACGAACGTTAAAATATCTGCTCCCTTCTGTAAAAATTGCTTTATTGAGATACAAGGTAACTGAAAAGTGCTATCGATATATTTTTGGTATCTTGTATGCTTGAATCAATACTGAAAGAAAGAAAAGTAAAGAAAAGAGGAAAACACCCAACGAAAGAAAATAAAGTGTGGTGTAAAATATCAGTCAGCATATCAAAACAGTGTCCCACCAACAGTTAAGGAAACCTCTGCAAGGAAATGGGTGGAGGGACAGTCTAGTCTCGTCCAAACAGAAAGTAGAATTCTGAAACAGACTAACCGTATCTCTCTGGACGGATATCAATATCGTGAAGAGGCAGGCGTACAAGGTAAGTCTCCAGAATGAATGAAAGCTTTATGTATACAAATATATAATAGTGTACCTACTTCAACAAATTTAACAACTATTCGTATAAACACTATTACACTAAATAATCACTTTAGGCTCTCGTAGATTCCTGTGATAAGAGTCAAAGTTCTCCGTGTGAAACGGAGTATCTTCTACTAAACGCAAATCTAGCCCAGCAGTACTTTGCACTCTCTCCAATCAATGTAACTCTCTCAAAATAGCACGTGTTTCAGTCACAATAATAATTGAATTAACTTCAATTATTTTATCTTGTATTTCAGTTTTTACCATTCTAAAATTATCAATGTGTGGAGAAGTTATTTCTTTAAACTTCTTAATATACACAACAGAGAGAAAAAAAAGAGGAATTTGAAATCTATATCGCAGAACCATGGATACCCGAGCCCAGCGAGATCGGAGTTCGTAATGTGGATTAAGAATTTAAAAATAATAATAAATGAAATCACCGGTAATAGACAATATCGCATCCTAGTTAAGTAAACTGGGAAGAACGTCATTAATTAAGGAACTGCATAAATTGATCAGTGCTGTATGGGGAAAACTTCAATAATAGTTTCGGTTTATAAAAAAGACGATAAATCGAACTGTAATAATTACCGCGGAATCACATTATTTCCAACATGTTACAAAGTATTTAGTAATATACTGCTAATTCTCATAAATACGTAGATGGCATAATTGGAGATCACTAATGTGGATTTAGAAGAAATAGATCCACATTGGATCAGATTTTTGCCTTGAGACATATCTTAGAGAGGAAATGGGAACACAATTGAACTGTTCACCAGCTATTCATTGATTTTTAAGAAAGTTTATGATTCTATCAAAAGGAGGGGGAAAATATACAGCATCCTGGTACGATTTGGAATTTCAAAAAGAAGGTTCTACTAGCGAGAATGTATCTAAGCGACACCATAAGCAGAGTTGGGTTAGGTAAATAATATGTGAGATAGTTTCAAAATTCGTAATGGGTTGAATCAAGGTGATATCTTGTTACCACTGCTGTTTAACCTTGCTTTAAAATGCATCATTTTTATAAAAAAGAAGACAAAAAGGGACTAAAGTTGAATGCCTTAAATCAACTGTTCGTATACGCGAATGATGTAGATTTATTAGGAGAAGATATAGAGGTACTACAAAGTAACACAGATGTCTTAGGAAAAGCTTGCTATTATATAGGTCTACAGCTAAACATAGAGAAAACAAAATACATGATAACAAATCGAAACACTAGGAAAGACGAAAATAGATACATAACAATTAAGAATGAGAACATAGAAAAAAATAAACAAATTTAAATACTTAGGAGCATATGTAACAAACATAAACGAGGAAACGGAAGAAGTAAAAGGTCGTTTCGTATCGGGCAACGCCTGTTTCTATTCAGCCCAGATTCCAAACCTCGCGATTAATATAAGTAAAGTTGAAATTGAAAATATTTTGCCGGTAATATTTACGGTTACAAAAATTGAAGTACGACCTTTTCAGATGAGCGTGAAGTACGAGTGTTTGAAAATGAGTACTTGAGAAAGATATACGAGGTGAAACGGGATGAGATGATTGGGGCTTGGGGAGGCTGAATAATGAAGAACTTCACTAACCCGATATTGTAAGAATAATGAAAACTCGACAACTAAGATGAGCAGGCTATGTAGCTCTTATGGGAGAAAAACGAAGATGATATTCCATCTTGGTTGGAAGGTCAGATGGAGAGAGACCATTGGGAGAGCGAGACGTTGTTGGGAGAAAAATATTAGAAGAAATCTTCGAGAAGTAGAGGCTTGTTATAAATCTGTGTTGATTTTGTCCAGTATACAATCGTATGGTGAACATTTATTACTGCGGAGATGAACTTGCCAGTTTCGTAAGCTATAGAGTAAGTAAGCGAGTATACTAATCACGTCTTTCCTTAATAATCCGTTGCTCCCTATAACGTGTATTCGATTAAGTATTCTGTTATGCTAAAACAAATGTAAACCGACTAAAATTCCGAGACGGTTTCTTTAGGAGAATTATATATTTATTATGGCCAGGAGAAAGTTAAGATGCAACTGTAAGCTATAATGTGTACTCTACATATGAAAATAGGGCTTGTTTTCCTGTTGCTTTACAATGTATAATTTTCTGCTGTCGGACAAAAATATGAATTACGATTTGAATTATCGTTGATATTTTTAGCTACATCAGGGGCGGATATGGGGTGGGGAGAGAATGTTAGGAGGTAGTCAACCAGGGCTAGTTTACAGGTACCGTATCTACATTTCCCTGGGGTGATTGAGGAATTGGAAAACCTCAGTCAGAATAGGCAACATCTGGTATCATTCCGAGGGCCCTCCGATTGTTAAGTAAATTCTCTACCGACTAAACTACTACCAACTGAACTGAAAACATAATACATTCCTCGCCATTAAAAGTGTAACACCAAGACAAAGAGGTTGGATTAATGCTAAGCGTGCAGAACGTGTAAAGCATGAGAAGATAAACAACTGATTAGCTTGACCGTATGGTTATGCATATGAGACGCCGGCTATGCCATCCAGAACCAGTAATCGGAGGCCAGAGAGCAACAGTGTAATGGTAGGTGATTCTTGTTATGACGTGAGTGTATATGCTTGAAAGATGCCTCGTCGTCGAATACGTATGCACTGCCAGCAGGTTTTCACTTTTGCTCGAGGAAGAATTGTAGCATATGCTCAATTAGCCTACTATGAACTATTTGGAACTGAGTCCTATAAATGTACCAGGCAATCATCCATTTTCATTTATACTCAGTACAACACCGGTAATCCGAATTTCACGATCAATCTTCTCTCGGAGGTGTTCGAATTATCATAAATTTCCCATTACCAAGTTGGATTAATAAGGTTAAACTGTATTACATAGTTAGTAGTGAGTCGGGGCGTGTGCGAATTTTCCAAACATACTTAAGTGTGACTGAGGTTTACCATAGATTTCCTCAGTCTTATGATGCTAATGATGGGGTGGTTTTTGTTAAATTTAATAAACGCTATTGCCGTGTCCTTACAGTTTCTCCTCCCATGGCAAGTCGATGTCGGTTTGTTATTGTGTCATTAGTGTCGTTATGGATTCTGAAAGCTTTTAAGAAATACAGTTAAAATAGCCGGATCAGGAGTTACTCGAAAATTATAACAGTACTGTATTTGAATTGCAGTCATTATTTCCAACTTTAAAAAATCAGGTTGCTTTGGTAAAGTAAGAGTTGAACACATTGTCATGGAACGATAATTTCTAGCTTGTGGGAAGGAAATAATAAATTTAATTATTTACTTGGCTTTAAACTGAACTATTAGTTTGCTGTTCTTCAGCCCTCCAGTCCATTCCTCTGAAAGTTTAAAAATATTTTAATAATTTTATTTGGAATTGTAAACATTGGTTATATCTTTACAGTCTTTATTCCTCCATCACACAAGCTGGAGTTAAATTACTTCTTTTACTTTTCCACTTTAGGTTCTTTTGTTTAAGTTCTAACAAGGGAAGGGGTTGGGTTCGAACAGGAATTCTTTTAAAGAGACTTCGTATATGTATTTGTACCCCGAGGTGGATAATGCCTGTACAGTAGTTCGACCGGGTAAAGCTTCGTTTATCCGCTACAGACCGTTAAAGTTTGGAACAAGGAGGAAATAACCGGTGCAATGACTGCCGTAGTTTCGGCTTGAACATGAATTTTTTGATAAAGCTTCCTATTTGTATTCGTACCCCGATGCTGATAATACCTGCAAAGTAATTCGACCGTGTAAGACCGCGTTTGTCCGTTACATGACGTTAAATTCTGGAGCAAGTGGAAGACAGCCCGGGCAGACGCTGCAACGGCCCCCGCAGTTTCGGTTCGAACACGCATTTGATATTCAAAATGTGTACATTGACATACCTGATAGTGCTGATGAAGACTGCAAAGCCACAATAGCATGTAAAAAATAGGTTGGCAAATATAGTCCAGTATTTGTCTTCACAAATGAAAATTAGGCTTTTCCCCAAAGTGAGTAAACCAAGGGACAATCAAAACACAGAGGCATACAGAGCAATCTTCAAAATCACACATCATGGGCACGGTGTCAAATGCCACTTTGTTTTCCACTCTTGAGTTTGCTGACAGTTACGGATAGGGACGTACAAATAGGGGGTGGATGTCTGTACCCCAAACCGAAATTGTTTTTTTTGTGAGTTTCGTATAATTTTTGGAGTGTGCCATTGAATATTGCCCTGATCTGTCTTTTGTCTTTATGCTTATTGTTACGCTCTCGTCTGTTTTACTTACTTTGTAGAAAAATATCACTTACATTTGTGAAGGCAAATACTGGCCTATATCTGCCAAACTATTAGTTACACGACATTGAGGCTTTGCAGTCCTTGTCAGCCATATCAAGTATGTTCATGTAGATATTTTGGGGAATAAATAACTGCTCAAACCGAAACTGCGGAAGCCATTGCAACGGCTGATTGGGCTGTCTTCCACTTGTTCCAATCTTCCACTTAATCCAAACTTGAATGCCTTGTAGCGGACAAACGAAGCCTTACCCGGTCGAACTGCTTTACAGGCATTATCATAATCGGGGTACAAATACATATACGAAGTGTTATCAAAAAATCCTGTTCGAACCGAAACCCTTCCCTTGTAAGAGGCTTATATTTTCGTATCTGGTTCATCTTCAAACCGTCTTTTCACTACATATGTATTTGATGAGATGTCTTCCTCATATCTTAGAGTTTATCTTTTCTTTTTGTATCATTTTTCAGTTGAGATTTCTCATTCTATTGTTCTCTATGAACAGTAGGATCCTTCAGCTTTGGAAAACGTTTGAACTAAGACCAACTTCCGAAAATGAAACCTGGTCTTTAATTCAAATATTGCCTTTGTATCCAGCATGTACTAATTTTCTGGAATTATATCTAATGCTACTTCCTCAGATTGGGTGGCTTTAAATGTGTATACCATTCATGAATGTTGCAAATCTCCCTTTTACCCTTCACGACAATTTTTCGTAATGTCAGTACATCTACTAAAATCATACTAAATATTCACGTGCTTTTATTGGAAAATATTACTTCAATACTCTCCTTGCTCCAACTAATTTGTCTCTTTACTATTCATTTTGCACTACTTCTTTATCGACACCTTTTCTACTTCATTTTTCATTTTATTACAGTGTTCTCATCAAAATATTTAATTATGAATATTCTAATTTGGCCTAGCCCTGGTCGATGTATTTTTCCTGAAGTTTCTGTCTCACTACTTCTGTCTACTACACTAGTTCCTGTCTACTACTCACTATCTATGTCTCATGTCTTACTACTTTCCAACACCTTTTCCTCCTCACTATCCTGGTGTGATCCTTATATCCCTAAATGTCAAAAATAAAATAAAAATTCCAACATCCTCAATAACAATAACAAATACTTGTAGAATGACCGTTCTGTAAACTTTAAATTAAATCTTTGTTTGATTCTAATCACGAGGCACTATAAGCTTTTGGAATGATTAGAAGCGTAGTTTTTCTGCAGCTAAGCGAAGTTGCTTTCCGTGACTTCGTTTTGGCTTGTTACAAATGCTTTCAACAAATCGAAACGTTTATTTCAGAAACCCGCCATCAGTCACGTTTGACTTTGATAGCGGGTTTCTGAAATAGATGATTCAATTGAACTCGATTAAGTTCTTCACTGTTCTATTCTTAATGTTGTGAAATTGTCAAATAAACTGTTCTGTTGTGTGAGTCAAATCCTGAAAGAAGGAGAGGTTTAGAAACAACTAGATGTGTGTTGTTGATATACTATGTTTTTTTGTACCACGTTTGGAGGTTGGGAATATTTACGTGCGTAAATGAAGTTCAAATCTAGTTTATTCAATAATGAATTGTCAAGGTGAATGCCACGTTTATCGACAGGCAATGCTAGTGGGCGTTTCTGTTATTAGTCACATGAGATATACAGTATATACTACATGAAAACTCCATTCATTCATATCCGCTTGTCTCCGAGACAGCACGCAAGTTCATGTCAAGTTTACACCTGCCTTGTATATTTGATTGTTGTGACAAATGAGCCAGATCGAATTGCCAGCAAATTTGAGATTTGTCATATTATAAATGTCGTAAATAAACCTCCGGGAAGCCGAGAAGTTAGCGAGCGGCCAATGCTTCAATACCCGGCGAGGTCTCTTGAACGGAATCGTTGAGAGACCACTTTACAAAAAAAATGTTTCGTTTTTAGAAACTCAGAAGCTCGTTTACGACATTATTAATAGTTCAATGAATCAATATGACATAAAAAGTTTTAAAATATCGTATTATAATTTATCAATGAATTAATTAGGTAACAGATATACTATTATTTTAAAATCTATATATAAGTTTCAAAATCTCCTAAAACATATTAGCATATCATTATTTAGACACAGATAATCATAAATATGATAGAAACAGCAACACCCTTCCTTACTCCAGGTTTCGGTGTTACATGACCGTGATAGCATTAACCTGGCTCTGAAAGACATGATGTGGAGCTGGTGCATAGTACACAATAAAGCACTAAACCGAAGTGAAACTAAACGATTTGAGAGTAATTCCAATCTAGGGCGCCCTTCTTGTGATTTTAAGAGGGGAAGAAAATAAAACGACAGTTTTTTCTATGACGTACTAAACGTTATCAACAGGATAACCACGACATATTTTACTAAATTAACGGCGCAAAAGAACGAAGTCATGAAGTATACTAAACCTACCTTAAAGTATACTGGAATTTGATTGCGAATGCTTAAAAGAGTATATTAATGTTAATGATTATTTAGTAAACTTTATGATATTATTTATGAAACATTTATAAAATGTGTTCCTTGGAAGAGAAACTCTGACCCAAATTATCCGTGCTGGTTTACTAAAGACGTTATTAGGAAACTCAAGGTTAAAAACATTTATCACAGAAAGTCTACATACAAAATTAAAAATTAAAAACCCCTACTACCAGGAATTTGTTCGATTGCATAGGGATATCAAAAAAGACCAAAAAAATTGTCTATAAGAACTTTGTAACAAATTCTGAAAATAATATTAATGATGATGCAGGTCAAATGCGGAAATTTATTAAAGACAAAACAAAACATCTTCCCCAAAATATATTCAAATTTGAAGGTCAAATTTGTGTAACAATGAAGAGATACGTTTGTACAGTATTTCCAATCAGTATTTGTATCCTCTTCTGAACAGTTTAGTAATTTCGATAGTAATTCTAGGGGCTATGAAGAAATTGGAATACTTTCTGTTGACCAAATACATTTGAATAAAATACAAAAGGCTATCAAGAATCTAAAAACCCAAAACGACAATTAGATCTGATGGTATATCGTCGTATATAGTGAACGGATGTATTGGTAAGTTTAATTATTTCCCATTGATTGCGTTCAACTTGGCACTAAGAATATCCGTAACAAATGAAAATCTGTTTTAGGTTTTCCTATACCGTACCTAAAACAAACGACAGACGAGAAATTACTAACCACAGGCCTAAAGAAATCTTACCAGTCTTTGCAAAAGTCTCTAAACAGATTGTTATCTCAACTAAACAACATGGCATTGTTTCACAAAAATCCAAGGTAACGAACTTTGCAGTTGTTACAGAGTTTATTGAAAACCCGTTGGACGAAAGAAAAGCATGCCGATGTGATTTATATTGGATTTGAAAAGGCGTTTGACAGAGTTAATCGCAATATATTACTAAATAAATTAAATCACTATTACTTCTCTCCACCCTTATTAAGCTCGTGTGGTCTTATCTAACTAATCGCAGACAGTCTGTTCTATTTAAGGAACACAAATTTGATAAAATACAGTACTGTCAGGAGTCCGACGACTTGCATCTTAGACCGTTGTTATTCCTCTTTTTCATTATTGACCTACCGGAATACATACCAGATAAAGAAAAAGTGCTATTTGCAGATGACCTCAGATATATGCTAAAATTAATTCCTTGGAAGATGCCATAAAACTACAGCATAGTTTAGACAACTTTACTAACTTGTGCGCTATCAATCAACTTTTATTCAAAACGAAGTATTATCAATCATTAGAAATAAAACGATTTATGGATTTAATTGTTAAATTCATAAGTATGCTTTAAGTAGGCCAGACGTAGTTAAACATCTTGGTGTCACATTTCATATGAAATTAACGTTTAACAGCCACGACAAATATTGCATGTGAAGCTCTTAAAATTCTAGGATTTGTAATAAAGATGGGAAGAAAATTTAACAACTTTGTACATCAGAGAAAATGTACAATGTTTATGTTCTTTACACCAAAGGAAAAATAATTCAAAATAGCTTAGATTGCACAGACTTGGTATCATTGCTACAGTTTCGTGTCCTGTCATTAAAAACTCTCGAAGAGAACACTGGGCTGGTCGCTTTTAACTACAAAAAGACGAGGACAATATAATGACGAAATCACCAACCTGGAGAATATGTACAGCTATGGACAAAAGTATTGTTGCATGTCTATAACAGAATTTTCTTATTTAAAAAATAAGTTTTGAAACGTCGTATAAATTTGTTGACTTACTGACATATGGACAATCACATGACGCACGCTTGAGGAAAATATTATTCCGATATGTCGCTAAACGAGGGCGATATTTGCTAAACAATAATTTTTTGTCAACAATTAAAAGTCGAATAGTTAATTTATTTTATCGCGGAGAGTGATATTTTTGTAACACAAGGAGAACTCTTAAGGCTAATGTTATTTCCCGTTAATAGATACTACATACAAGAGGGATATCTTTACGAATTTTTAAAATAAAGTTTAACGACATGCGACAATAAATTTGTCCACAGCTATACTACCTACAATGAAATATGAAGAACGTCCATCGAATTGGATATATATGATATGACTTCATTTTCTAAAGCATTTGGAAGTATCATGATAAATATCTGTAAATGAGCATTTTAAATGTCAACACACTAATTGGGCTATAAAGCTTGTTGTACTGACTATGGGGGGCAATTTGCCCACCTTGCCCCCCTAAAGGGTGTCCTTGATTCCAATCACTAATGTAGGAAGCAGTTGTCAAACGTCGAATTAAACTACTACTACAGCTACATTCGCCCGTTAGTCGAAGCCCAACACATAAAAGACACAGGTGAGCGAACTCTTGTGCATACACGCACCCATAAGTCTTCCATGTCAAGAAAGAATAAAAAAAGGAATGAAATTCCCAATGACCTGTTTTGTGAAATTGTAAATAAGTAAAGAAATACAATGGAGTTAAAAGTTAAAAATAAACTTTCCGTATGCAAGGAGATCACTATCATAGCTTGAAGGCTGAAGGGAATAAAGAACACTCTGAGCAATTAATAAATAATGAACATACGCAAGAAGTTTCAATAAGGTCTACATACAAGAGGCGGGACTAAAATTTTGTTACAACCAGCTCTGGAAAAGAACACTTTTTTGAACAAAACAGGACGCATTTAGCCCTGATCCAGGTAAGAATATGAAAGATATCTAGGATGGTTGAACAGGTCAGATATGTCTTAATTAGTGTTCTAACATGTCTTCCCAATGAAGAAAATGC
>JAGDQP010071861.1:0-10584 GCA_022664845.1 Lepisma saccharinum | reverse complement strand
CTACAATCAGAGAAGAAACTTGGAATATGGTGTTCTTTCAACGCAGAGTTTCATAAATGTGTGTGTATGTGGGAAGACTGTTTCCTAAATACAAGCAGCGTAATTAGTGTATCATTTACCATCTTTTTCGTGATTTGATTGTGGTCCAAATATTTTTGCTTATAAACGGGGATAAACAATTGGAAGTATATCAAAGGAAACATCTTAAGATCCAGGTGGAAAGTATTATATTGATAACCAACCGCTTAGTTGGTCAGTACAAGATAATTATGGTGCTGAACACCATGATAATTGACCGAACTGTCGGGAAGGTACCTAGAAAATAGGCGCTGAACACCTTCTTAGAAACTGGGCTTTTGGTAGAGCAAAGACAAATAATCATTTAATATCGACATTTATTGGAAGTCGTAGCTCAGATTATTAAATCAAATACACAAAGATTATTTAAAACAAAACATTTAATTACATGAGAGATGTCAACACATCTCGTCGACGTCGGAATTCTGGATCATGACTCAAATGAGAATTTACTTATGAATTTAAAACAAATTGAAATATTGAATAGCAAATGAATTTAGAGCTCCAATTACCAAAATCATACCAATTTAAATATATACACAACAAACAACACATTTCTAGAGAGAACAACATACCTTTCGTATTTAAGATGTTTTCTGTGGTTTTGATCTGTCTAATGATTTGCACTTCATAATCAAGAGCTAGAATTGTCATTTAACACTTTACGAGTGGCTCAATCGTGTTTGAACCAAATATACAAAGTTCTGTAATTTCGCAAAGTCCAAAGTAGTTTCTGTTTTCGAAGATAACTGTTTGATGAATCTTAACGTAATGACTTGGCTAATGCAAGAGTCCAGACTTCTATCGAAGCCAAGTCGAATATTCAATGACGGTGGTCGAGCGAGTGAGCGTAAAGAGAAGTTTTTAGGTAATATTTATATCAGTCTATTTACTGATTGAAGGAAGTACTGGGAATTTTCATATGGCAGGAAATACAACTGTTCAAGGCTGTCTAAAAAAATTGAAAGAACTTCTTAGAAAGGTTCTTGTGTTAACATTCACATAAACAATAGTTTTTCAGATCGGCGCATGTTACTCGTGGCGAAGGACAAATATACGTAACAATTCTTATTTCTTGTGAAGCAAGGTCGAATCCTAGTTATTGAGGAAAGTTTTCCTTTCGTAGGAAAGTACTCATGAGAACATAAATTGTCTCACTGTCTTGTGCTGCTCTCTTTTGACTTACGTAACTGTTACCTTGGAGCTGAGAATAATTGTAATGTTCAATCATGATCCATTACATTTCAGACGTTGATTAATAAGTCTTAAAGACAATTCAATTAAACCAACATATCTTACAAACTAAATACACTGTAACATCTAAAATTATGAAAATAACGAAATTAATAAAATAATAAAATTGGGATATACAATAATATACTGTCATATTGTTGTAGCATTGCCAGGGAAATATTATAAAGAATTACTCTTTTAAGATAAGAAAAATGGCTACTGTTTTTAACTTAATTTTGTTGATTACATTTACTTTATATGTTGCAACATTTCTGGCTGCATTATATCTGTACCTGAGAGTTAGCGCGTAAGTCACAAATCCTTGTTGTCCAGAAAACCGGAAGAAAAACTTCTTCCTTTCACATAGAAACTAAATGGACAAACTACGTAAAAGAGTTACTTATTTGCATGATTAACATGTTTACAACAAGAATTGAGCAACCATTATTTGGGGTCTTGCCAATGCTGTACAAAACTACATTTATCACGTTTTGGCTAAAATTGAATTTACGCACCTCTAACTCTCAGGTACAGATAGTCTTCGAAATTTACTTGTAGGTTTATGGTGACTTTTGACGCAAAGTAAGGGTTATATATCGAATGAAACATTTTGATGAGAGCTATCAAATGGTTCAAAAGGTTGTAGGATCGCCCAAAGTTTGTACTTGAATTGAATTTTGTTTATGACCTTTAGACAACTATGGCTCAGGCCGAATGGATAATGATGAGAGAATTGGTGGAATGAAGAAAGTGGGAGGAAACGGGAGAACTCCAAGAAAACCCATGCACATGGTGTTTGTCCACCGCAAAGCTCACATGACACAAGCCGGGATGGAACCGAGGACCCCACGCGCTAACTCTGCTGTCATCCTGTCGACCTCAGTTACATGTTCTGAATATGTAGAAACCAAACTTATTTTTATAAAGTTGTACTTACGTGGTGTAAGATAGACTTCACTTAATGTAGGGTAGTTATTAATCATTTTGTTACAGAAATCCTTAACGTTTCGCAAGTACTTCAGTTTCTTTGTCGAAAGGTAAACGCTAATATTTAATAATGAAATAAAGTGTAGGAGAATAAAGCGGAAAGAAAAGAAGAATGAATCGAAGAAACGAGGTAGGTGTGAAACTGCAGGACAATCATTGATCCGTGTTGTTTCGATCTTGTGCCGGAAATACGTTGAAACAGTGTGCACGGAAAAATAATACTAAATCAAGAAGCGAGGGTACCTATTGATATATAGGGGACATTTTTGTGTGTTATAAAACTGAAGATACGTAAATAAACATAGTTGAAACATACAAAAATGTTTTCGTTTTTAGGCTTCAGCAGCATGTGCTGGGAAGCTTTATCTAACCGCTCTGTCCATCTACAACTTTGAATTTATGAACTAGTAGGGCTACGAAGGTGGCTGAGGTGTCGTTACAAAGGTCTCTCGGTGAGACGAGGTTAAACTCATATAGATCATCCAGATTGCATGAGCAGGTCCTGAGATGGGGGTTGGGGATGAAGGTCCATTTTCCTATAGTAACTTTCAACTCAGGAACTACTAGCGCTACGAATGTCGTTCGAAAGGTCTTGGCGGGACGAATTCAAACCCACATATATCACCTAAAATGGATGAGCGGGTCCCGAGAAAGCGAGGTTCCATTTTCCTGTAGTAACTAATGGAAACAAACGACAACTTTCAACTCAGGAACCTTTAGCACTAGGAAAGTGGTTGAGGTGTCATTGGAAAGGACATTGCGAACATTTGCAACGAACCACTTAGGGCTCTCGCTAGGAGTAGCACATGTACACGTCCCCTCCCCACACACACACACTTGGCTCCGCCTCATTTGTTGAATAAGTAGTTTTCCGTCTACACTGTTTCAACATTTCTCGAGTAATATTCGTCAACTCTGAAAAAGACCCAAACAACATGGATTAATGACCGTACTGCAATTTATCACTTCACTTTTTTTCTTTATTCTGTTCTTTGTTTTACCCTTAACAGCACAAAATAGCCTCAGAAACGTTTCACATAGGTAAACCCGGAATATCGGTAAAAATGCATCAACATTTCACATTCTTTCTGCAATGTTTCGTATATGTTTCAGGAACGGCGAAATGTCCCCCTTTGTCACAGTTACATTCTGGTGTTAACAGTGACATCACAGTAATGTTACGGAGGCAATGTTAAGTATGTGCGGCAAAATCAACCACTACTGATCAAAAGTAGATGTACTAGTACATCAGTAGTTGGATTTCATTATCTGTACTATGGATTCGAGATCTTTACCCATTTATTTTGTGTGTCAAGAGCATATCACAAAATCTAACATTTTCACATACTATAGAAAAGCTATATATAAAAAAAATCTTGCATCATGACCAGGATTCGAATTACGAACCTTTCATATAGTAAGGTGACGCTTTTCCAGTGACGCCACGACGCCTCTGCGAAAGAATGGTCACGCTCTGAATGTTTGCGTGTAAGCTACGTCTATTCATCAAATATGGCGACATTTGTGATTCGTACCACTGGCGCAAGAGTTGATGGGAACGTTGCTAAATCAATCTCTGATACCTATTTGAAATCTTGAAAAGGTTGTCAACCTTACATTTACGTTATCGGTAGATCTGCTCTGAAACTCGATTCCCTGAAACATAAATGGGACACTGCAACGTTCCTGAAACATACCTGCAATATCGTGTGCTGTTAGAGTAGGTAGTTTGCGCAGTTACAGCAGTCATAGCTCGAGTAGTGGCGAAGACTGGTAGGGACTTTTCCGGTATATTCTCCGTCTTTGTTTCAATATTAAATATTGGCATTTATCTCTCGACAATGAAACGGGTAGATAGAGTCGTTGAGGATTTCCATAATAAAATAATAGTTACTCTGTATCAAGTGCAGCCTATAATATGCGCCACATAACTATAAACATTTAAAAAATCTGTTCTTCCGTACAATGACGACATATTTTAATTTTACATAAATTCAGTTCTTAGTTGGAGATAAAACATTAACAGTATAATGAAGTCTATAATGAGTGAAAAAAATGTACAGGGTGTCCCCGAAATAATAGGGCAAATTCGGGAGGGAATTACGTATACATCAAAACAAGAAAAAAATTTCATTTGAAGAAATTCCAAAATCTGATTAATTTCGGAGATACAAACGCTCACATTCACGGCGACATCGTCATAAATGACGTCATAGCTCGACACATGAGGATGTAAACGGTGTCAGGTTAGCAAATCACACTCGGAAGTACTACCCGATACATCTATGTAAACATTGTTTTTGATTGACGGAGTGTCACATGGACAGGTTTCGCATCCTAAAAATTTCATTGTGAAGGAATTAAATGGTTTAATAGCGCAAGCATAAAAATCCCCTCTAAGCTGCATTCGCCAATCATAAATGTAACTTAAATAGATGTATTGGGTACTACTTCGAGTGTGATTTGCTAAGCTGAACCCTCTTACGTCATTAATTGTCGAGATATGACATCATTTGTCACGATGCTGCTTTGACTTTCAAAACATGTAGCTCCGAAACTAATCAGATTTCGGAATTTCTTTTGAAAGGAACTTTTTTTCTTTTTTTTGATGTAGATAATCACCTCACGAAGTTTGGACCATTACTTCGGGGAACACCCTGTATAATCAATATAAATTTTATATTTGTTCTTATGTTTTCCAGGATAACAAATGCGTTGGTGTACTATGGATTGTCTTTACATGCCACAAATATAGGTGGAAATATTTTCCTAAATTTTGTTCTAGTCTCTCTTATTGAAATACCAGGATACACTGCTGCCTGGTTTTGTATGACATATTTGGGAAGAAAGATTACTTTATGTGGATCACTTGTCTTATGCGGAGTAGCTCTCATTGTTGCTGCCTTTATACCCACAGGTAAATGAAGAATTTCAGTATTTCGCTTGTTAATAATGTATATTGTGTACAATACTTAAATTTGAATTTATTTAAGGCCTTTAGGCATCCGAGGCTTAGGCCGGGATAGGCTGAGGAAAGGATTATGGAAGGTCCTATTTTGTAGCTACCAGCCCAGTATTTTCCGGGTGTGACTGAGAGAAAACCCTGGAAAAACCTCAGTCAGGATGGCTGGGCGCTGGGATCGATCCTGGGACCTCTCAAATGCTAAGCCAATGCTCTACCACTGAGCCACGGCCGCTCGGTACTTGCCAGTACTAGTAAAGTGAATAATCAGTAGATTTTTCTTAACTACCTAAGAATTTAAACACCTTACACAACTTCCTTTCAATATACTTGAACTTTGCCACATTTTATTTATGTTTTCAAACACACACATCCACACAAACAACACATTTCAACACAATAAATCATCGTTCGCCTCAAGAAGCCTTCCCTTTCACGGTTGCAAGGCGACATTGAACTTTTATTCATGGATAATTATTTTGTAAATATAAACTATTTTTTATTAGGAAGTAGAAAGCGAAAGGGGGTGAATTAGCGAAAGTTTCACAATGCTAAAATACAGAAGAATGTAAATCACAATTATTGTACTTTAGAAATAATTAAGTTATCTTATATTACAAAATTTTGAGCAGTGCACAATTGAAATAAGTTCTAACGAATGCGTCACAAAATGTTTACTATTGCTAAAATACGAAAGTATGATCATTCTTTAACACATTGAGCGCCTTGTGTATCCAATGGCACACATTAGTGGTCACCGTGCGCTCGTGTGTAACCATTTGCATACAAAATGTGTTACGCTGTGGGCTGCTATATACGTCATATGATGTCACCTCAGGACCGAGTACACTTTTACTTTTCTTACAGTGGTACACCAATGTAAAACACCATTTTTTTTTTTTTTTTGTGCACTGTTGTCTTAAATTCATCGATTTTTTTATCATCTGTATTCATTTTGATACACGAGGTGCAGCATGAAAATTAATTACGTCCGGATTATTTGTTTTCCACTTCATGTCAACAAAGGAAGCGGGAAATAACTACTTCTTTTGACATATTGTTTCCGGTGCTGTGTCTTTGTTTTGTCGCAAGTACTATTCTAAAATTTACGGTATTTTTCCGTGAACATTTGGTTCTTGTTCTCATTTTCTTCTTATGTGTTACTTTGCGATGTTCTTATATTTGTCATTTTTTTTTTTTAATACATAATTCATGATATTCTTCGGTAAGTATGTCCTGTTTTTGTATGTGCGTCTCTACATCTTCAATCTTTGTACTACTTTTTATTTTTTTAAATAATATTTATTGCTTTATGCATATATGGTTCAGACTGAGATCGGGCATTTGAAAGGATGTGAGAAGGAGCCGTTTGGGACGTAAGTTCAAGGTACTATCCCGGCATTTGCGTGGTGTAACTGAGGAAAAACAATGGAGAAACCTCCCTCAGGGTAGTCGACCACTGGTATCGAACCCAGGACTGAAGTTTTTGGCTTTTCCTCAGGTACACCAGTCAAATGCAGGGATGGTACCTTCACCTTTCTGCATCCTCACCCATACCCTATCCCGGTATGAACCATAGATGTCTAAAGGTAATACGATATTCACTCAACGCTTGCTTTAAAATTTTGTAAATGGTAGCAAGTGAAATACACACACAAACTCTAAAATATATCCTAGACGATTGCTCCATTGAAAAACAGCACCAACACTGTGAGCTGGTCATATGAATTCGAAGCAATTGTGCATACACAATAATACATAAGGCCTCAAAAATTACCTAGCGATTTGTATTCAAATGGATACACGTGGCCCCAGGGGAACCCAACATCTGTATCCAATTGGATACACACAGCGCAGGAACAGCTTGTATTTGCCCTACAGGTAACCACCTGGTTTTCTGGAAGGCGCTCAATATATTAAGATATACTTAAGTATGAAAACGTGGAATAATTATTAATTTTTTTTGTATCAAGAAAGAAAGTACAAGTGAGCGCTGCGAGTTGATTAACAATTACTAAGGATCCCTTGATAGTGTGGCAACTGCGCAGTTCGTATGTGGAGAAATCCTTAGGCCTTTCCCATAGGGTTCTCTTATAGACTATATTAATGGCTTATTATGTTGAAAATTAAAGGTTGGACACGCCTGCTATCTCGGGACCCATTGTACCAATTAAAATAGTTCCGGCGGCTCTGAGTTAGTCTATCCAAGACCTATCCAGCGACACCTGAACCACGTCTCAACACTATGTGGTTCATGAGATATATTTGTTGACACGGACGGACAAAGCGAGAATGTAAGGTCCCTCATTCTTAGAAATAACTCCGCGCTAAGCTGTCAAGATACCTAAAATATCCTTTTCGAAACTTTCAGAAATATTCAACTTAAAAGCCTTGAGCGCCACGGGAAGAACCATATCTTTCCGTAAATCCGCAAATTTTTAGCATCTTTCGTAATTACAAGTAAGATCGCTAATTGTCTGTCTCGTATCTTTTAATTTGAATTTTATTTATGGCCTTTAGCCATCTAAGGCTCAGGCCGGGATAGGAGAAGGGAAAGGATTCGGGAAGGTGTCAGCCACGGCCTATGTTGAAGGTGCCATCACGAAATTTGCCTGGTGTGACAGGAAAATCCTGGAAAAAACCTCAGTCAGGATGGTCGGAGTGGAATTCAGGCGTTGTCCTCTGAGTGCAAGGGAGAAAGGAATCGCTTTCTTGGTGTGGTAAGGGTGGGAACTTGAGTATTGTAAATACTGCATGTGGTTGGTGGGTTTTTTGTGAACGGAAGTAGTGAGGGTGTTGTTTTGTAAGGTGATGTCCACGTCAAGGAATGTGACTGTTTTGTTAGAGATGGACAAAGTGAACTGGACAACGCGGAATTGAGGAATTGGATCAGCTGTTCTAGGAATGTGTTGAGACAGGACCGTCCCGCTCATCTAGTGATTACCGGTGCTGACTGCTGGTCGTTGGGTCACGGGTTCGATTTCAAGCACTACCAAGGGATCTTTTCAAAAGCGAGAGGGTCTGGAACGGTACCCACTCGGCATCGTGATGCAGTTGGGGAGCTGCTGTGAATAAAAGACAGTGGTGATCACAGTTGAGAGCTTCGGCTCTCCTCTCCCAACTCATCTGGTCAGTGTGGGAGCAGTAGACCAACTCCTTCCTCCGGAAGAGGCCTCATCCAGCAGCGGATTGAACATGTGAATTATTATATACACTCATTCTCTCTCTCTCTCTTGCTAAGTTTGGATTGTTCAATATTTGCAGTTTGGCCGAAGACTCGCTTAGCACATTTAATAAATTAAAAGTCTTCATATTTGGACACATTTATTACATCACTCATCCAACTCGACGTTTTATAAAATATACACTTCCTTTGGTAGTAAACCATTGATGTTAGATTATATAAGGTCGACTTGTCTTCTAAATTAGAATGCTGATAGTTTGCTTCATTTCTGTGTGTCTTGTTACGATATGGAACTTGATTACGAGACTTGCGTTCTGCATGTCACATACTCGACCTGCTCTGTTCAGATGTGTCTAAAGGCCATTCATTTAGATAAGGGTACCAAATTTGCAGTTGTTTATAGCAACCGTTACGAAAACAAAAACTAAAGGTTATAACGCAACGACAGTGTTGCTGGAACTAAACTATTAAATCATGAAGAGACATAATATTCCTATGTCCCCTCAGCATCTCTCTCTCTCTCTCTTTCAGCTGTCTCAAACATGGTTAAAACACTCAAGCGAAAACGAAAATGCGACTTCGAATTCTGGTCATTTTTTTTTTTTTTTTTAACTTTTCAACAACTACCGTTCACACGCACTGTCTTTGTATAAAGGAAATAATGATTGCTATATTCCTGCGATTCTAAGACGCCCTGAAACGCAACACGCACCTCCCATTTTTGTTGGTGAATACAGAAAAGAAATGATATCGAGGAATTAAAAAAAAATCGAAGTAATATTTTATATATATATAACCAGGGTCGCGGTGGAACAACGGTTAGAGCGCTCACCTCTGGCCTTTGGGTTCGTCGGTTCAGACCCTGCTCGTGCCATTTTGGCTTTGTGGTGGACAAACATCGTGCACGTGGGTTTGCATGCGGTTTCCCATTTCCTCCAACTTCCTTCATTCCACCAATCATCCATCTGGCCTGAGCCAAAGTTGCATAAAGACCTTAAAAGTTAAATTAAATATATATATGTAACCGGAGATATATGTGACACAAAACTGTCATATTTTGTACAAATAAAACCTTTGATCTTAATGTGTTCATGTACAAAATGTGACAATTTTGTCATATGTATTTCGAATTATAGTAGGGTTCCCAGGTCTTACTTTTTACACGTAAGTTTTTTTTTTTTTGTATTTCAGCCATAGGACACTATTTTCCGTTTGTTTTTTTTTTTTTTTTTACTTCCCTGCCAAAATCATTTTAAAATGGCTCCGAATATGTAATTTTATTATTGAATTTCTTCAGATATTTGAAAAAAAAAATGATTTCAGTGAAAACAATAACAGCCGTGTTCATAAACTTTTTTTTTTTTTTGAGTAACTAGCGCTGTACTAACGAATTACTAACACCTGATTCGCATTATTAGTCACTCGTTAATACAGCGCTAGTCACTCCATAAAACGTTTCTGAATACGGCAGTAAATGTTTAAGATTGTTAAAGTTTTCTCGAGGAAGTTAGGAATGAAGAAGATTTATAGATTTTGAGGCAGCTATTGAAGGGTTTGAAATTCAGGTTCATAGTGATGTTGATCAGCTGTATGAAGTATTTTGTGGAAATGCAAAACAATCTTAGCTGAAAATTCAAGGTGTGAGGGTAGTGACGTAGAAAAAAATTATGTGTTCATTTGTTTAATTTCCTTAAGGTCTTTGTTTTAGATACTTAAGGTAATAATTATTGGGGCAGTCATCTTTTCCACTGTTCAAAATAAAAGATATGTAATTTAAGTAAAGTTGTAGGATAGAAATTTAGCATTCCTGTCTCAAACGCGTTTGTAGAAGGAATATTCTCTTAAATGAAATTAAAATGGACACATGTGAGAAATCGTTGCAGCAAGGAGTTGGTTAAAACAGAATTAAAGATCGTTGTAAACTTCCCTTTTCGTGCAAGGATTTTTTTTTTCATAATATATTAAAAAAAAAAAATAATGATAAATTATTAAGAAGGGCAAAATCTGAAGATAAAAATAAATACAGCAATAGAAACTAGTAGCACCCCAAACCCTTCCTGAAAACTTTGAACAGAACAAAACTTGGATGTAAATACTAGTCAGTACCTCTTCAGATTCAGAGCATGCTTCATCTTCGTCA
>JAGDQP010071859.1:0-10584 GCA_022664845.1 Lepisma saccharinum | reverse complement strand
TTCGGCTCGTCTCCCCTACTAGGGTACAGTTCCCAGCTGGAGCCTGATTGCGATAAAGGGGTGCGCCCCAGCGAGGCCATCTTGGAATTCTGGGGGCAGCGCCCCAATGAGGCGAAGCGAGTATATACATTACACAAGTGTAAAAAGCTGCGAAATACGAGCAAAAGCACCAGGGGTGCAAACTGTCCAGTCAACTCCTTCAACCTTAAAAAGTGGTGAAATGGAATATGGATAAGCCTAGTTCCTCGCGCCAACTTCCAATACTCCTGCGTGTCCCACCAAGTTTTACTCGTCACAAACGTTAGCACTGCCAGGAGCATGTTATACAGGCAGAATGTGGAAGTTTCCCCATTCGGACGCAGCGCTCTGGAGTATGAGGGAATATCTGCATCATGTGGCGCAGTGCACTGCAGATTCTGGTTGTGATAAAAAGACGCAGTTCCTCCAAATTCCTCAAGTTCGATGCGCGGCCTGCCGTGGGATTCTTGGCGCAGCGACGCGAGCGAGTAGAGGGGAGTATCAACACGTACGGCAGTGCATGCAGCCGAGTTCCGCGTGTCACAAAACGTCAGCATGCTATACAGGAACAAGAGTTTATTGCGAAATCAGCGTTTTTGAGGTTCTGTAAGAAAAAAGATGTTAAAAATTGAAATATGAAATTTCGAAGTATGACGGTATATCATCACTAGTAGATTACAAAATATCTGCAAAGACATCATTTTGAATCCAAAATGGCTGACTTCATAATCCATTTTCCAGAACGTTTGAACTAGGGATACGAAATTTGGCATAAAGGTGTATTATTAACAAAAGTAGTTTAGGAATAATTTACATTTTTGAAAAAGTTGTTAACTTGGATCAAAATGGCCGCACAAAAACTTTTTCTACACCATTCGAGCTATAGAAACGAAATTTGGTATGAAGGTGTACCATCACAAGTAGGTAACGGCAATGTAAGAAAACTTTTTAAAAATCGCTTTCTTTAATTCAACATAGCCGCCCAAATACCATTTTCCAAACCACTGAAGCTAGAGAAACGAAATTTGGTATGAAGGTGTACCATCACGAAAATGTTTCAATAAATGGATCAAACCACCGCTATGAGCGTGCAGCCCCCGAGGCGATATTGGAAAAGGTCTGCACAACATGGGGCGCTGTCCCCAGAAAGTCTGATCACAATAAAGGGGGCGTAGCTCTAAAAATTTGAAGTTGGGGGGCGCACACGGAATTCTGGGGCAGCACACCCAGCGAGGTGAACCCAGTATATACATACACGAATAAAAAGCTGTGAAATCCGAGCAAAACACCAGATGATGTTCGAGCCTTAGGGTTGGTGGTGGTGGATTTTAGGGCCGCCAGCAGAAAGCAAATTTTGCTGTATCATCACAAGTAGGTTACAATAAATATGGTAAAGCTTCCCTATGTTTCAATAAATATCTCATTCCCACGGGTGGTGGGTATGGGAAAAAATCTGCAACATGGAAGCACAGTGTCCTGGAGAGTGGTTACGATAAAGGGGCGTAGGTACCCAAAAACTCGAAGTTGGGGGCGCAGCCAGCTACGGGGGGCGAGGACCTAAACGAGGCCGAGCGAGCGAGTATATATATTATACACGTACAAAAAGCTGTGAAATCTGAACAAAAACACCAGAGGTGCAAAAAGTGGAGCCAAGTTCTTTAGCCCTAAAAAGGTGTGAAATGGGAGAAGGATGAGCCAAGTTCCTTGGTGACAGCATGTAACAGGAACAAAGGAACTTGGCGCGAGGTGCCAAGGTTCATGATCCTCAAGCTATAAGGGTGGTGGGGATCCTAAAACCCACTACGTCCACCGCCACCAACCCTAAGGCTGTTGCCAGCTCGCGCGAAGTTCCTTTGTTCCTGTTACATGCTGTCACCAAGGAACTTGGCTCATCCGTCTCCCATTTCACACCTTTTTAGGGCTAAAGAACTTGGCTCCACTTTTTGCACCTCTGGTGTTTTTGTTCAGATCTAATATAGTTTTCGGACCATATTTTTCATTGGAAACACTGCTTCCGAGAACCAGTCGGACCTGTAAACACCAATGGTTTGGTGATACTAGCGCCATCACAACAAATGCATTAACATCTGAAACAGACTTTATGTATCTAAATCTCAACCTTAACAAATAAAATATCCTAGAAGATTGATGCCCAACCTACGACCAGAGGGCCAAATCCGACCCGCAGCTTTTGCCTTTCGGACCCGCCACATATTCAGACGCGAACCCATCGTCCTCTCCGAGATCCTAATTAATATAGTCATTTTTACAAAAAATAAAAAAATTGAATTAAAAAAGACAAAAATCCCGGCGTGAGTGATGCAGAAGAATCTTGCTGTCGTTCCTGAGAGTGTTTTGATTTAAGTAGTGACAGTACATAAAATAAATAGTAGCAGTGATATAAACGGCAGACATAAATATTACATATTTTTCATGGATTTCTGTACAATAATAGTAAGTAGACTAATATTCTTAATAAAGATCTCTGAAACAGTGAACAAAACAAAAAACTACATATAAATGTTCTTCTTCATGGTGTGTGAATCTGTTAATATAAATATTGATGCAATGTGTGATTTATTCTATCCGATTAAGTTCAAATATTATCTTTTAAGTGAAGGCTTTATTGAAGGTTACTGAAAGATATATTTCGTTTTACAAATAGTCAGTGGTTATATTCAGCCGGTTCGAATCGGTTGTTAACATATTGGTTGGTTCGCCGAATTGGTTAATAAAATATAATTTAATGCATTTAACATTTCTTTTCGTTGTGCAACTAATGGATGGAAAATAACTGATTTCACTCACTTCCAGTTCTAAGTTGGAGTAATAATCACACAGAGCCTCAAAAGTTTGTGCATGTATTATGAATTGAATTTCCAGCTAGAGCTGTAAAGGGCTTTTGAAAGCTTATCTAGCCCTAAATTTTCATTTTGGAGATAGCAAAGAAATAGGAATTAATCTAGATTTAGAGAATTAAATTTTTAGAAGATCTTGCCTTGATGACTGACATTTTGGAAGAGCTTATTAAGAAAACTAAACGAATGAGTAGAGTGTCTGCGATAGTTTCCTACTGAATGAGGGAAAATGAAGGCAAGCCTTGACTGAGAAAACTGTAACTTCTAACATCGTCAAGATATTCTACAGTCAAGTAATGCAAAGTTCAAGAGAGTGTTAAGAGACTAGATAATCCAGAATGTCATTTGCAGCATGGAAAGTAAACTTCAAACTGGAGATCATCGCAATAAAAGTAAAATCTGTTTCCAGTATTGAGTCCTACCTTCTGGCATTCTAACGTGAATATTTCCCCTTAGAGGAAAAGGCTACACTTTTATCTGTAAGTAATGTAATTGCGTTTGACATCGAAATCAATGATTTCATAACCTATGTGAATAACAGGAACGTAGGAAATGAAAGTTTTCCCCTTATTTCACAGAAAGCTGTATAAGCAGTAGTTCGTCATCTTATGCTCCAGCACTACCAAAGAAACAGTTTATAAAATTCACGGACGACTACTTGGCCGATGCATACAAGATCTGGACCAAGAAGCACAGAGAGCCGGAGTCTCCCCAGTCGTGTCCTCCTGGATTAGCGATTGACATGCTACCGCGTCTGAAAAACACTTGGCACAAAAACGCAAAATAAAAAATAAGACAGTCTTGCAAAATTTTGAAAAGACACTCACAAGAAGTTTCAGACGCCGGCATTCCTTACAAAAACACCTTGATAATGCTGTACGTGAGCATTTCATCGAAATGAGACAACGCAATGTAATTATTCACTACAGCACAATACGCATCTGGGCCATGAATATTAAGAAATAAATGACAATTCACAGCTTCCAGATCATGGGTCACGCGCTTCAAACGAAAACACAAAATAGTTTCGCGCTAGATTATACATAAAGTTAGTACGTGAGTGCACGTTGATGCCGCTGTTGTTCAAACAATCGCCACAGACTTTGTTCATCAGATCAAATCTTTCATTGCAGAGCACGAGTTTACTCCAGAGCAGGTCCTTAATACAGATCAGTCCAGATTTGATGAAGAGTTCCATTCTGACAGAACTCTTGAACCCAATATTTGGTGCCGTGGGTTCAATCGCCGCAACGTCGCATTCATATATTAATATGTCGGTGCTTGGAATGGATGAAACGCTGCTTCCGCACATATTCTTGTTGCGGAGCCCAGTGCTCGCTTTCCAGAGAGCATGGTCGCTAAATTCCCTAATGTGAAAGCATATGCAAGTAGATCAACGAATATGAGCAAACGTGATTTGCAAATCTTTCTGGAGCAAGTTTTGTGGCCCGACCTGCCTGGTAAAAATCGTGACTATTTTTGATTGATTCCTGCCCTGCAAACAACGATGATGATCTTTACAACAGGACAGTTCTTGCCGGTGTTGAGTTCTATAATAAACTGATTCCTGCGAAATGTACAACCTGCTAATGGGTTCTTTTTTCGTCCGTTCAAAAACATGGTGAAGTTCATCACTGATATATTGGTGTTCTCATCCAGCATTAAAGTGTGGCAACGCGAGACTTTTCTCTGCCTTCAGTCCTTTGTTCATTACCAGTTTTCTGCAAGGTGATTCCAAAAGATGATCCGCTTTGAGTTCTTCAAATGTGGCTACTCCAGTGAACATCCCGGGCAATTCCAAACATCTTCCGAATATTGCTTCAAAACAGGACTTACCGAGGAATGCTGGAGACGAATGTGTGATCAGCTTGCTTTCATCCGCTGTGCTCACTGCAAGAAATGTTTTTGTGTTGACCACGCATTCATTCGTGACCTTCACCCCAACTGCAGCTAAACTACAACCGGTGAGTTTTGTTCTCTATTTGTATTCAAGCGCGTCCGATATTCACGCACGACTATCGTGAACCCTTGTCATGCATGTGTCCACAGTCTTCCTTGTGTCTTTTGTGTTACATATTCCCTTTTCTTCTGCCTGAATTGCTATCTTGTGCTATATCCGCTAAGTAGAAGTACTGAACTTTAGACGGACAAATAGGAGAATTCTCAATCTGTAGGTCGCAGATCCGAAAGGACTGCAATTTCAAAATGTTCATTGTAATATATATATTCCCATACATTTTATACTATTAGTTATTAGAGGATATTATATAATACTATATATGTACAAGGTAACCAAAAAGGTTTTCTCCGTTTTGGACGTCATATTAATCTGGCGCTCACAGAGAGAAAATGAAAGGCCTCACATGCCTGCCAAGCGATCGGGAGTTAGTTTGACCATTGACCTTCAGTAATACAGGCACTGTGCTCACATAGAGCAGTCACAGCTACTCCAGTGTAAAACAGAAATGGAGATATCGAAGAAGTTTATTCACGTGTGTTTGTTGTATGACTTTAAAGTGGGTCTGTCAACTGCCGTATCAAGTCGCCACATATGCCAGGTATTTGACGAGAATGCCGTTAACAAACGCAGCGCTAGGCATTGGTTCCAGAACTTTCGTTCCGGAGATGTGCGCCTTGGTGATGCACCTCGCAGTGGACGACCACATGTGTTGGATGACGAGATCCTGAAAGCAACCATCGAGGAGAACAGTAGTCTAACGTGTGATGAACTTGCAGAAAGGTTTCATGTTTCTGCTAAAATAGTCAGATTCCACCTGCATGAGATAGTAAAGTCATACAGGTTAAGCAAGTGGGTACCCCACACATTGTCGGCAGCCAACAATGAACAATGAGTGACAGTCTGTTTGTCCTTGCTCACTCGGCACCTGAACACACCCATATTTGATCGCTTGCTAACTGGTGCCGGAAAGTGGGTCCTCTTGTCACACCCAAGCGTACCAGATATTGGTTGTCGCCACGCGACCCTGTTCCTCACACCTCAAGACCACCTCTGCACCTACGAAAGGTTATGCCTTTTGCATGGTAGACTTGTCACCATGTGGTGCATTACGAGCTCCTTCCACCTGGCCAGACCATCACTGCTGACCTCTACTCACAGCAATTGCAAAGAGTACACCGTGCATTGTGGCAGAAGGAGCTAGCATTGTTGAATCGCAAGGGTGTGCTGATTCTCCACGACAATGCCAACCCACATGTGGCAAAGAGACCCTGTGGGGGACCCTTCAGCAACTTGCTTAGGAGATACTGTATCATGCACCATATTCACCGGACCTTGCCCCAACAGATTACCATCTGTTTCAGTCCATCGACAACCACCTGCGTGGGAGATCCCTCGCCAATGAGGAAGACTTGTGGAGCGCACTCACGAACTTGTTTGCCTCGAAGACCGCCGACTTTTAACACCAGTAATAACAGCCCGACTTTTGGGATAGTATTAGTCAAATGAGATGCCGAACACCATGAGTTCTGAGGTAGAGCGAAGTTTATTGAACTGTCTAACATTTAGCTTTCGGACTGTTTTGGCGGTCGTAGCTCAGTACTTAAATTTACAAGGACAAATGGAGGCTTGAAGTCAAACATAGAAATATATATTTGAGATTCCGAAACATGCCATCGACTAATAGAGACATGGATCATTCCTCAAACGCATTTACACTCTAAATTCAAGAACACAAACATCAGAATTAAATTACCAAACTAGCTCCAAATTCCAAGTTAAACCAAATCAAACATGCACGAATTTATAATTCAGGGATTGCAACTTACCACAGATGTTCTAGCTGTTTTCAAGTGTATGTTCTTAGGTTTGGACACACACTTCCACAAAGAAGTTATAGAAATAATTTAGATTTCGAGAGTTCACATTTCGAATAAGGTCCAGTCGTGTCTGGATATATTTTAAAAGTTCGGAATTTCGACTAAGTCCATTGGTCGCTGCTCTTGAGATGTTTGACGTTAACTTCCAATTTTAGCCTAAGCTCTGGCTGGCTAAGAACGATGTAAGATGGAGACTTCTCTGGAGTCAAATCGAGTATAGTTGAGATGGAAGGAGAAATGGAAGGGGTCTATATACCATACTGCTTCTAATCGAAGGTGTTTACGTAACTTTGGAATTAAGAGAGAACGTGATGTTTCAAAGTAAGATTGTTTATGTTATTTAAAAACACTTGTGGAACAATGCACAGGTGTGAATATTCACACCACAAACCATTTTAAGATTAGCACGTTCCTCTCACTGTGATGGTTAAATACGTAACAATTCTAAGATTTTGTGAGAAGCAAGGCCAAATCGCAGTTATTATGCAGGTGCTTCTTACGTAAAATAAACACTGTCTTTGAAATGATGTGTTCACATGACCATGAGTTGCTATGTATCTCTGAAGTCTGATATATTGGAGCATTTAAAAATAAACAGGAATGATTCTTTATCTGGTGTATTAAGCCAATGATCCGATCTTTACCATCGTCGAGACATGAGTCTCGAAGCAGCCCGTTTATTTAATATTTCTTACTAACAGAATACAAAACTTAATCTAAATACTGAAATTAATTAAATTCGGTTACTCGACACTATCGCAACTTTAAGAGATAAGGAACTCTAGGTGTATATTAATAATATACAGCGACAGTTACTTAAATAGTTGCAAATCGAAAGAAATTCGTAAAGTGTGGCTGTACTATAAAAGAAACTACATAAAATAAAACATTTTTAACATTGAGCAAGCAATATTGTAAACAAACACATAAATCAATAAATATAAGTTATGTCACAAATAAAGTAATTGAATTCATTTATTTTATTTAAAGATTTTCATATTTTTATAGTTCTTTTGAAATATTAATATGCATAGCAATATGTGAAATGATTAATATATAGAGATTAATAAATGTCCATTAGTATGATAAAATATTCATAAAAATATTGAAAGCAAAATAACTTTGAATCACAATTTCAACCGTTTAGTTGTTCGTAAAGTTGTTATGTTAAAGAAACCATGAACTGTCTATTTAAGCGAGGTATGTCCTTGAAGAAAAGTTCGTAGTAGAAGAACGTGGCGTGTCACTGAGATGGATTTCAACGTATTTTCGTAACATGCGACTACAAGTTCAATTATTTGTACATTAATAATACACTTTTGTGCAATAAATAACGGATTTTTGCTTGTTTTTAGGTCGTTCATTTGTTACTAAAATTAATTAAATCATTGTTGTTACACTTAACGAAAGGAGTGTTAAGTAACTCTTTCAATTGATGAAATATTGTTTGTCACTATGCACTGTGGGGGAGAAACTGTACAGGAGATAGCTTTTGTAAACACTGGGTTGATGGATTAATGCCTGAAGTAAGTTATTCTTATACAGGACGTTATAAAATGTTGGAATCTAGTGGAGGTTGTTTCTAAGTGAACAATCTTCTAGGGTGAATGCTGGTTGTTAAAATCACAGTGAGGGTTTCTGACGTATTGATGTACTAGATGAACAACTGTTGATGCTGTACTTGAGGTAAATATAGTTGATTGACAGATGCACTGCTATGGTGGTCACTGCCGAATGTAGTTGTTGGGGACATTTCTGTCAAAACTATTTGCAGCTGGAAGCTGAAATTATTTAGCAGGATCTAAATTTCACAATCTGGAACCATTTTTATAGCTGGATGCGTTAATTGAAGGCTATAAATCGTGTGGAGGGAGCTGAATGTAAATGGTTTTTTTAGCGTCAGCAGGTTGAGAAACTGTTAACTTGGTGCATCATCATAAGAATTGTTAATTGGGTGCTTAAGTGCGTGTTTTACTCGGTTGAAAGATGTCATTTGTTATTTGGGGAGGGTAAATGAATTTGCAAAATAATGAATAAAATCCATGAATTATTGAATAAATGCTCACAGCAATAATATTCTCACAGCACTAAACATTTAATACAACGACGAAAATAAATACTTAATACAAATACAAGAGAGGACTTTCCCTGTTCCACCAGTAGTCTTCCTTCCCGGGTAGGGCGCTGAACAGGGTTCGTTTTCTTTTAAATTTCATACGAATAGCAACCATGATTGCTGTAAACCACAAATACAAATAAAAATTGAAGCCATGCTTATCCTCAAAGCCAATGGCACGAAGAATGATTCTTTTAATAATAATAATAATTATTATTATTAAAAGTTCGCTTAACCTTTATTGGACAATTTGACCCCTACTTTTTATATGTGTTAGGCGCCTATGCATAATACATTTTGTCTCAAAAACACGATTGAAAGTAATAATCATTTTGCCCCACTCACAAGCAACAGACAGGACACACACAGAGGAAGAAAGAGTATGCGTGTGAGTGGGGAGGAAATTAGTTCTTTCGTAAATATAAATATAGAACGATATTTCTGGACTGTATGCATAAGCTAACTAGGGAAATCCAGTGAAACAGTGTCAGTCTTCTTATTATATAACTGGCCAACAGAGGTTTAAACCCTGTTCTTACCATATATATTTTTACAAGGCAAAAGTGAACAAAGTAACTTCTGTTCATAAACGTCGAATACTAATCAATTTGGAAGCACCACAGCGAATTGCTGCGGTGAGAAAGTTACTATCCTTGCAGAAAAAGAAGAAGACGATTAACGAATATTGGTTGGGCACAAATACGAACACGTCATTGACCTGAAGCGTTCACTTTTCTTGAATTCTTTAACACAGAACAATGTAACATGTATTCAGCAGGTTTATAAGAGGGTAATGTGTGGTGCAGTGGTTCCGTCTTGACTTCCTAATCAGGCAGCTCGGGTTCGATTCCCATCCAGGGCGCTACTTTTTAGCCTAAAATGAAAGCGTAAACTATTTACAGAACTCAATCTTCTCGGGTTAAAGGGAGAACGAGCATAACTAGCTAGAATAAGAAAGTAAACAGTGTGTTTGCGTTTGGTCTTTAGGATAATAATAAATCAATCTAGTTTCAATGTTTTCGTTGATCTTTCTCTATCGTTACCTCTCTTCTCATGACTTCGTCTCTTCCTATTTTTTGTGTTTCTCTAATACACATTCCCTCTCTCATACACACTATCTGTCCCTACGTGAGTGTGTGTGTGTCTGTTTAATCTATATCTGAGGATTATTATAAACATCAGATTATACGTTTCGTGAGGAAAATTGCCTTGTACTATCTCAGTCAGGATAGACAACCGTCCCAGAACCTTCAGATTGCTAAGCCAACCCTGTATCAACTGAGGTTCGGTTACTTCATCAATCTTGGTCATGTTTACCCGGCATTAAGAAGCAATATTCCGATTAGCAGAGCGAGAGGTTTACATATTATACTCGTTGGGTTAGCATCTTATTTATAGCTTTTAGGCGCATATGGATAACTTCGGGATAAGGTTGTGCGAAATGCGGTAGGGATTCGGCCAGGTCTTAAATTGAAGATACCATCCCCGTACATACCTAGTTTGGCTGAGGAAAACAATGAGGAAACCTAAATCAGGACAGTCAGCCGCTGGTACCGAACCGAGGACCCCCCGAATACGAGACCCACGCTCTACCAAGCAAGGTACGGCGCTCGGAACAAAACATACTCGTATTAATGTTTATCACATACACACACACATACACAAATATTTGTCGGGAAAGAAAAAGATCTTAATTTATCTAAGATATTCTACATATGATCATATGCTGCTCAAAGATCTATTCTCTTTTCTATA
>JAGDQP010071856.1:0-10584 GCA_022664845.1 Lepisma saccharinum | reverse complement strand
GTTTATGTGTTGATCAAGTTGAGTATGTATTTATCGAAATAATAATGACACTTGGGTTTTTGTAACACGTTTTGGATTGCTGGCTGTTGTTACGTGTTTATGGAAGTGCCTGTGATTATTATTGACAAGGTAATGAGTCAAGGTTTGCTAAGATGGGCCCAGCCCAATAAAACTCTGTGGATCTTTCGGGTTGGGCCAAGTTGAAAAAGCCTACTTTAAAACTCAGTGTTTTTTTTCATTGATTATTGTTTTTAAATAGTTATTTAAATGAGTGCACTTCGCAGAAGTGCGTAATAATGAAAATCATTGAATTTCAGATTGTAAAAATGCAATCACAGATGTCATTATAACTCTAGAATAATGACGCTTTTTAAAATCTACAACCCTTTGCAATATTAATATTGAAACAAGGAAGTATTCTGGTTTAGTAAGGCCTTTGTTAAGGTTCACTTCCTTCATTCCAGTATTTCCCTGGTGCAACTAAGGGAAACCCTGTCAGAATATATAGTTGGCCGTGGGGTTCGAACCCACGTGCCTACCCACTGCCGATCCGAAGTCCGCTAGGCTACCGCCTGGACCACAAGGACTGGATACTCCGCCTGTTATGGTCTGATAGTTGGTGTTCCGGACGGCCAGATGACACTGGGAAGATTGAGCAGCAATTCAAACCCTGCTCGAGCCGCGGTGACTACTCAGTGGTAAGCTCTTCTTACCTCTGGTGCGTGGGGTCACTGGTTCGATCCCGGTTTGTGCCATGTGGGATTTCTGGTGAACAAACACCGTGTGCATGGGTTTTCTCAGGGTTCTTCCGTTTCCTCTCACTTTCCTCATTCCACCAATTATCCCCTCATCATTCATTCGGCCTGAGGAAAGTTTCTTTTATAAAGGCCTTCAAAGAAATTAAAAAAAAAAACAGATCCTGCTCAGGCGGATCAGCGAGACCATCCTGAATGGGATTTTCTCTCATTTTCCTTAGTCCCACTTCTAAATGGCAGAATGCCGGAACCTATAATTATCTTGGGCCCGAAACACGCCGTGGCTTGAATCTATTGCACATACCTTGAAGTGAAGGTAACGGCCTTCCCCCATAGAGAACCTGCTTCAAACCTCCCGATTCCACAGTAGTGACACACCTTTACCAACT
The DNA here is from genome assembly GCA_022664845.1 of Lepisma saccharinum. Classification (NCBI taxonomy): domain Eukaryota; kingdom Metazoa; phylum Arthropoda; class Insecta; order Zygentoma; family Lepismatidae; genus Lepisma; species Lepisma saccharinum. The sequence goes on along the minus strand of JAGDQP010071856.1, from coordinate 9,440 downwards.
GATCTACCGAGGTCTGTACACAGCTTTACATTCACAATTTAGTTCTACCCCCCCCCCTCCAAAAAAAAGACCAATAAAACCTGAAAAAACCCACCTGGGTCCAGGCGCTTTTTTTTTTAATGCCCGTTATTTCAAAGCCTGTAATAAGAGGAACACAGCACACAGATAAACTTTACTTTATGACCGAAACATTAAGGATGGCTGCTGCGGATAAATACTAATGGCGGCAAATACGCACTCGATAAACTTGAAAAATTTTGTAATTTTGGGTCATTTTAGTAACTAATGATTTTAGCCCGTCTCGAGTCCATTAACTGTTCTCCAAACTTCACAAACACCCAAGACGGGATTCGAACATGGGATCTTCGAGTCGCTGGCTTAGCGCCCCAACCCACACGACTACCAAGTCGGCATATAAGCACTAGATAAAATCAACTTATAAACATGTTTTTTGCGGGCCTTAAAGTAAAGTGAATCCAAGTCCATACGGCTCAGTAGGTGGTAGAAGGTGTGGACCATAAAGTTAAAAAAAAAAAAATTGTAAACTATATTTTTTATAGGCCAATCTAGTAGCTTTTTGACTTCGGCCCGCCACGTTCTAGTTAAAATTTACAATCACAAACATTCATAGGGTTCGGTTTACTTTATCTACACAAAAGGAAGTAAAATTTACGGGCGAAAGGTTATGTTACCAAAGTGTGTAGAGTGTTGAAACGCAAATTAGAGTAACTTTTATCAGTGACAATTACTTTGGTTAAGGTTTACTTTATTTAAACCAAAAGATACCACCCTATTGATAAATATTATACGGTCTACACAACTCGTTCTTATAAAATAATTGTCACTGATACTTCCATACGCACAAACTGACATGTAACTATCCAGAAAATAGTATAACAATTCCACGAGAATAATTAATACGGAAAATACGCACTCCAGCCTATTTGGATATGATGACACGCCGAAGAATACTAATGGCATAGCGAACATTCCTCTTATCGGTAACCATTAGAACGTGGAGGTTAGGTAAGGTTAGGTGCAGTCATGTATCTTTACATTTTTCACTCTCGGAGCAGGTAAGTTAGCGCGTGAAAAAACTGGCACATCTCCCTCACATATGGCGGATGCATATATAGTCTCACGTATATCTACGTATTTTACCCTGATAACACTGGATCATGACCCTAAAAGTTACTCTAATTTGAGTTTCAACACTTCTAAACACTTTCGTAACATAATCTTTCTCCTGTAAATTTTATTTTCTTTGGTGTAGATAAAGTAAACCGAACCCATTACATTTTAAGGCGAGTACTGTAGACCGGATTGGGGAAGGGAGTAGATGGCTGACCCCCCCCCCTCGTGATTTAGGTCTAAAGGTTAGGTTAAATTTGGTTTGTTTGCATTCTAAACTGAATAAATAGCTTCTAGATTACGTAAGGGTAGGTTAGTTTAGGTTTGGTTCGGTTAGTTTTTTAATATCCATCACAGAGCGGGTCAGTCATCTATACCCTTGCCCCGGATTGGTCAATAGGGTGGTGTCCTTTGACGTAGATAAAGTAAACCTTAACCCATTCATGCCCCAGCCGGGATGCGAACCCAGGACCTTCGAGTCACTAACTGTCTTAGCGCCCTAAACCACACGACTACTAGGTCAGCCGGCCATAAAGTAAAGTTTGTCCCTTCCGGTATACCCTGCTGGTCAAATATGTGGATTAAATCATTTTATGATCGTAACTCAATGTGTTGCCTACAGTTACCGGAGAACCACAGGCCGCTTGGGGGGCGGGCATAGGTGAACCAAGCCCGACAAGCGATGTGTTGCGTTGACAAAAGCATCCCCATTAAAAAAAACGCCTAAAATTATACTAATTCTGCCCAAAACTCTGAATCTTGGGATGTGCCGGACCCACTCCCTAAATAGGCCTACGTCCTTGGGTGGACCTGTTACTTATAACCTACAAGACCACATCTCAAAGAAATAGTGCTTTTGTCTGATGAAGGTTAAATGTTGGGAGTACCGGTACTGAAATTGTCACAGTATAACTACTGTTAATAGTTAATAAACTTGTGATCCTTATTATTGCTTTTCTTTCACTCATGGAAACAAGGCTAGATTTTAGCTAAAACAAACACGAAATAGCACTTCATACCTAGTGTACTCCTAAGGAAAAGATGTCAGTTTGTCCTGATAACCTCAAAACACACACACGCAAGGTAGAATAACATTAAATCCAATGCAATATAGACAAATATTCAAATCATACTTACAACTTACTTAGATGATTTTTCCTGCACTCCGTTAAATAAAAATATTAAATATGGCCGCTTCCAACTCTTCAAAACATCCACTTCAGCGTTGCCAGTATCGCAATCAAATATCACAGCATTGTACGTGACACACCGACAATTTTTTCGATTGTCTGTAAAGTTCTTTCCTACAGCATTTTATGTCAATTCTTTAGGCATGTGTTAGCTTATTTCGAGAGCATGTGCGTAAAAGTAACAGAATGGCATTTTCAATACAACCTCCAACTAATTTTAATTCTCTGCATATTTAGGATAATTAAATATTTCAAACAAAAAAAATGCTGATTTGCTCGTTATTAACTATCATTTCTCAGCGAATGACACGGTTCAAAAATATAATTACCTAACCACCAATAATATTTGTAGTGCTTGAAACGCTGCTTTTCAAACTACCCAGAAAACATTGAGCAGTGACGTAACGATGTAATTGCGTAACGATTTCTAACAGATTACATAAAGTTTTGAAATTAACTTAATATTTTTGGTAAAATAAGGACTTTTACGAAAGCTTTGAGTATATTTACTAAAAAAACTGAAATATTACTTAAAATGTCGTGTCAAAGTGGCTTACATAACCACTTTACGTAAAAAGTATTATGTAAAATAACGATTTTTTCTTACAGTGTAGTTAGATCGGTGATCTGCCTTCAAATCCCGAGGAGGTGATTGAATTTCTTAATTAGTGTTTTTAAAGAAGTTCAGTTTCTCTCTTTAGACTTCAAATATTTAATCCCTTTTGCGTTTTTCAACATTTTACAAAATTCTCGACAATAGTTAAGAAACGTTAGGTTAGATTGTTTTATACGTAATGAAATTATTCCGAAAACAGTATTAACAAATCTCGTTCTCTGCTTATTTATTCGCTTCGCTAACAGTTGCACATGTTTAGGTCCGGGAGAGTAGCCAGGTCTCGTGCAAAAGTATGTACAATTGATAAATAAGACGTGTTACTTAAAACGTCTACACGCTCCGTGCTCAGTTATTCTGTAATGAAAATACCCTCTATGTGTTACGAAAGTCCGTATGAAATACCTAACCGACAGTCTTTCTTAAAAGATGCTCCAGCAGCACCGTAGTTAAACCAACGGACAGCAAATCACAAAGTTCCAGGTCCAAATCCAGCCTCAGACAAGTACGAAAAATTTGAACTCTAACTCTAGACGAGAGATTAAGACGCGTAATGACATAAAGACAGGAGGTAGACAAGATGACATTTTTTATAAGGCTACTGTAAAAATATACGTGATTCCGTTTGCAAAATCCCACTAGAAACTTGTTTGCTCATTTTGTCCTCTCAAGGCTAATTCAAGGCTAATTCTTGCAAACTAGACTGAATGATCAATTCTTGTTTAAACATTCTTGCTTTAATTTCCTAAGCTTGCAAAGAGTTGTCACACTTGAGAAAGCAAGCTTGACTTAATTTTTAATCAGATGGAAATTGCTATGTGGGTTTAATGTTACATAAAATGTAAATTGGTAAGAAATAAAATAAAAAGACACAACAACTATCCTCAAAGTTTTGTTTGAATAATGATCATTCATGTATCCATTACATTTTATTCATATGTGTGGGTCAGGTTCGTGTAGGGCCTACCTCGTGTATGAAAAAATAAATAATCAGTATTTCTCACAATTTATTATCGTAATATAAATCGTAGGTGTATTTATTTACTCAATAGTATATTCCATTTATTGCATTAATACATTTATTTATTTGTTTATTTATTCCCTGAAACCCACGATTATGACTACAATTCTGATATTTCGTGTATAAATATTATGGGTTGTTGTTCAGGGTGATTTATGAACATAGTGTATGACTGAGCAGGCATGCAAGATTTAATCCATCCATTTATTCATTCATTTCCTTCATGAGTATAATTCATTCAAGTTATGTTTGTCAGATATATGTTCATTATTTACATTCACATTTAATACAAGCTTTACTAAAACCCTCATATTTCTTACAAATGCCTTCTTTGTTTAACTTTCTAATATATGTGTAAATTTATTGTATGATTCAGCAATTTCTACTGACTCCATGATATACTACTTCAATGATAAACTACAACAAAATTTCATTGCCATCTATTTTCCTATGTACTTTTCGTTTGGTAACAGTTTACAAAGAGCGTTCAAAAAGTTTTGCAGTATGGGCCATAACTTTTTTAATAGTAGCACTTGGACCATGACATTTTGTGCGCATGTACTTGTGTTCTTTATGTATATAGGCATGTTACTCAATGTATCCTCCAATCGCTATGACACGTTTAGCGCACCGTTCTTTCAGTGCCGTAAATGCACTTTGGTCACAAAGGAACAGAAAGCAAAGAGGAAGGAAATCTGTCTCGAACTCCAGAATATTCAGTGATGACTCTCCACAATCCATTGATCGGATGATCACAGAGAATATTTCATATGGATTCTGAAAGTACAACGCAGTTCATGGAATGGCGTCACTCCGGTTCTCCACGGAAAAGAAAATCAAGACTCACCAGATCAGTGGACTAATTAATAGCCATATCCTTCTGGGATCACCGTGGCGTAATCTTCATCGACTTTTTGGAACATGGCGCAACAATTAATAAGGAGCGGTCCTGCGTCATGCTCTAAAGACAAAGAGATCGAAGCTCCAAAATAAAGTCATCAAACTGCACCAAGATAATGCGAGGTCCCAACTCTGCCTATCACACACAGCAGAAATTCAGAAATATGGGATGGGAAATGGTCCTTCATCTCCCCCTATAGTCCGGACCTGGTCCCATCCGATTTCTTTCTGTTTGGTCGTCTGAAGACCCACCGTCGTGGTAGGAAGTTTTCCAGTGACCAAGAACGCATTGCGTGTATGAAACACTGGTGTAAAAGTCAGCGTCCCGGAGAGTTACATGCGAATGTACATAAAGGACACAAGTACATGCACACAGAATTTCATAGTCCAAGTGCTACTAATAAAAAAGTTATGGCCCATAGTGCAAACTTTTTGAACGCCCTTTGTACTTACTTCCAAAAATGTTTCTAACTGTGTTCTTTACATACCTCAATTTGTGTAAAAAAAAAAAAAAAAAAGAAAAGAAAACTAACTCCACTTAGCAGTTGCATGAATATACAAATATAACGTTGTGTTAAGAAATCTTCATAAATAACCACTGTATATTCAATTACAGTTGTAAATATTTTACATACAACATGAGAACACAAAACATCATTTGAAGATAACTGTTTATAAATTTAACAGTTAAAAAATTACAAGTGTAACAAAATCACACAATTGTTTAATTCCTTACCGAGCTTTTCTAACATCTGTGAGTCAGCTACAGTGGATTAGCACTGCATTGACTGCCTTTCACGAAGTTTTAATAACCTATAGTTTCTTTCATTGGTTTTAGTTACTATTGACATCGGTCTCTGATGATTAAATGAGTGGAATTAAAAAATATTTTTGAGCAGACAGATTACGCTAGATCAGTGGTACATCACTCACCTCTGATGCTAGGGATATTTGGTTCGATCCCTGCTCATGGCGTGTGGGCTTTGTAGTGGACAAACACCGTGTGCATGGCTTTTCCCAGGGTTCTCGCGTTTCCCCCCCCCCACTATTGTTTTTCCGCCAATTCATCCAACCGCCCTGAGCCAAAGTTCCCTAAAGGCTTTAAAAATAAATTCAAATTCGAATCCACGACATTCTAAAAGGAGAACAAGCGCCTTAAACCAGGTTGATTGTATAGGCATGCTTTAATCGGAGTTCTGCTTACTTCATCTATTATGACTGAATACCATTTTCTACGATTTTGCAGGTTGATGCTGTGACGGAACTAGGAATTCATCTTCCTTTAAATTTTGATTATCAAGGGATGTCATATCTAACGGGCTTAACCCATACATAAATATGTTTCTTAATATAACAAATTATAGATCACATACCGATGTGCACGGGACAGTACTTTCTTCGGTTAAAAAAAATATTGGTAAACTTTATTTTTATATTAGCCAGTCTAGTAACTTTGGACTTCGGCCGGTCACGATTCGCCTTTAGCTGTTAAAATCCACACCCATGCCCATGCCGGGACTCGAACCCTTGACCTTAGACCTTGACCTACCGCCGCAGACCGCTCGGCCACACCGCCGGCATACTTTCTTCGGTATCTCATTTAATATGTAGTTTATTACTAAAATTACAATTTTCTCTCAATAATAAAATCAAATTATGACATATCTAATTGTCAGAAAGTTAGGTAGTTTTTAGTGATTACCTCATTTATAAAGTTGCTCATAGTTTAGTGTACCTGGTCAAATAATTGTTGTTCCTGGCAACCCCTTTGCACAATACAAAAACTAAGAGGGAAAGGACGACCGAAAATTCATCCTACAAGAATGCTTGTCGTTATCTGTAAGCTTTTGCTAGAGGTCTGCTGGCCTCATTACCCGTTCAGGAAAAGTCCTCCCAGAAGCTATCCACACGCACCGCCCAAAGTCCAATTGGTAATTTCTTCCTGTCGCTCGTCTCTAAAGCCCTAAAACCCATTCGACCTTTCTGGCAAGCGACTCTGACCTCTGGGTGGAGAGTTAGCGAAGTTCCGGATGCACATAAATTTGATGCTTTGCATAATGAAGAGAAGAACAGAGCAGTGGGAGCAAAACCAGAACCGTATTATTGGAAAGAAAATATATGTATCCTCTAATGCACTATATTCGCTTTTATTTTTGCTATATGATACCATAAGAGCATGAACGCATTTTAAATTTGAATGTTTGTTCAAGGGAGTCTTGCAGTTGTGAAGGGTTGTTCCTAAATTTGCGAAGTTATATATTCCACGAACATCGATGATTTTTTCTTTAGCATAGTAGCTATATGATTTGTTCCTAATACTTCAACATATTCAATATATTACTTCAGGTTATTAATCACTTCATTCAAATAATTTATGGCAATTTTATTTTCCCTCTTATTTCTCTCTGGAGTGATTATTATATAATTATGTTTTGTTATTTCTTCGTGGTAATATTGAAGATAAAGTAAAATGTTTTCCAGGGTTGATTTTACTTGTGTTTTTCTATCTGTGTTGGTCGATTACTTTTACACAATAATTTTAAATGTTATTTCCATGAATATCCTTCGAACATGAAGCCACACATCCTGCTAACACTAGACCTCGGGGTAGCCGAGAGGTTAGAGCACTCACTTTCTGTGTGAATGGTCACGGGTTTAAATCTTGCCAAGGTCCATTAAACTCAGTTTTTCGGCGACCATTTTACTAAAACTGTAAGTACCGTCCGTAGAAGTTCACCAGCTTGTTTAGAACATTAATAACAATTTACTCACTACTGCTCACACTAGCTTAAGGATATTGGCACAAAAAAGCTATAAATTGGAAAGCAAAGCAGAGTAATGGCGTAGCAAACAAACTAGAGTGATATCTGTGCATTTTTTGCTCTGCTTCACTTCACTCTGTTTAGTAGATGTGAGCAACACCAATTAAATATATGAGTTTAGAGTGAAGTCACTCCACTTTATATACCTCTTGTAGTGTAGAGATACTCCAACCCGTTATCTGTCTTTCCATCACTTTGACTTTAGTTAGTAATTGAATCATTACATAAATAGACAGACTTTTAATAAATTAGTGATTACTGTTTGCTTTTCAGTGCGTTTTTAGAAGGCAAATGGATTTTCGTTTCTTTTGGTGAAGTTGTCACTGTACACTTTGACGAAAATGCTGTCACGTTTATAACATAAAACACTTTACTTGTATTCACCAACGGAATAAAGAATGCAATTCTATCTCTTTTCAGCGCCGGAAGTGTTGATCATTGACGAGAAAGGTCGTCCTCTTTACGAAAAATATTACAAAGCAGACAGCACAATACAACTAACTTGTGTCGTAAGGCATGTAGCTATGACGTCTTCCTACGTTTCATGGCTTCACGGAACACGATTGCTTAATTACGACACGACGAGGGGCGGAATCAGGTAAGCTTTTTTTTTTTTCAATTTTATGTTCATATTTAAAAAATAACTACAATGACTGCATATACCCTGTTAACTAAAATTCAATATAATTTTATATACAATGAGAATAATACAGCACCATCTGTACTTAAATTAATATTAAATATGCATGTATCATATGTATCAATATTTCACTTACCCTCTATTCCAGAAAATGTTGTTCAGCTTTTATTCTGTTTGTCATTTATATGTTGAACTTTGATTGATGACAGATATATATATATATTTGTAATCGAGCAACCGTCTAACAATGCAAAAGAGTTTTATTGTTAAAATATATTCTTCGGTCTCTTGGCCAAGTAGCCTAAGTCACACATTTTTAACAATTGTAGTATTACACGCACAGGTAGATATTATGACCGTTTAAATAGGCTGCCCTGGATCTGAAATGGAATATTGTATATTTCTATTGAGCACTTGAAGAAACTCAGCTATTATCCAATTGTACAAGTACTTAAAATTATGTAACATTGCAGATAGAGAAGTAAACTTGCAGCTAGTTTGGCACTGGAAGGTTGCAAACTAGCTATAATCTTGCAGTAAACTTGCTAGTTGAAAAATGCCAAATTTGCTACATGTTTTGCACGATAAATTTACTACAAAACTTTCATGGTAAACTTGTTACAAACCTTGCTTTTAAAAACGTTGGTAGAGCAACATCGAGCGATCCTATGCCGACAAAAGATTTCAGCCTGTAGTGGGTTCGAACTACCAATCTTCAGAATTGTCCGTAACTCTACCAATTACTTTACTTGTTTTACTATTTTTCTCTCCCTAAATGTTCTTTACTGATTTCAACTGATACTCCTGGATTCAACTGTATAGACTGATATTCTTAGGACTACGTTAAAGGCACACACACACAAACATCCATGCATAGGGCAGTTGTGTTAGATGAAGTACAGTACATTTTACTTGTGGGGCTTAGAAGGAAAACATGGAATTTTCATTTATTTGGCAAACAAAGATTTTGATGGAATTATATACATTAAAGTGTTTAATGAAGGCAAAGCCCTAATTCGTTGTGTATTTTGTATTTTTCTGCGTAGGAATCACAGGAAAAAGGTACCCAAATACTATTATTTTTACCACCATATATATATATATATATATATATATATATATA
>JAGDQP010071855.1:0-10584 GCA_022664845.1 Lepisma saccharinum | reverse complement strand
TGATCACTAAATTCAGTAAATTGTAACCAAGATTCCACAAAGAATACATATTTCAACGTAACCAAATTACTCGAAAATTGATTAGAGTCAACCTTGGGTGACTATCAAATCGTTTTGAAACCTACGTAGAACTATTCTGCAGAATATTTAGGAAAGCTTGAGGACTATCTTATAAATTACATTATTTATCGTATTTGTATGATTTCGGCATGAAACTTTAGTAGGTATTATTATAAACATTACTGGTTCTCTTTAAGTTTACTTTGTGAGGGTATTTCCTAACATACAAGAGAAATAAAACTTACCATAGACAATGACATGAGGGAAAGTAAGATTGCAACTTTAAGTCCAGCCATTACTTCGAAAAAGGGAATATGTTTATATTTCTCTTACAGTTCAAACGATGGGTTGACGTATTCACAAAAGCAATATATATAGGTGTCATAATTGCTGAAGAGCTTCTAACTGTTAACGTCAAGAAAATTCCCAAGAATTTGAAGGTAAAGGTTATGTATATATTAGGAAGAGAGTAATTTGTTTTCTGATAAACAATATAACGTTTTGCCTTGAAGCTGATAAGCAATAACAGAGAAATTAAAACATTTTTTCTGTTGGTAATAATGTTAATTAACCTGTGATTAGCTTCAAGACTACACATCTTGAGTCCTTTACTGTTTCTTTAGTATTTATCACTGCATTGAAAAAAAAACAGAGTATTTGTTCCACAACATGCTAGTTTCTAAGAAAGGCAATCTTGTAGTTTCACCCACACGCGAAACTTTTATGGCAACATCGCAAAAGTAAATGCCTATGAATGTAGGGAGACAAAGTCACTCTTATAAAATATTGCTTCGGCTGCTTTATGAATAGTTACAATCGGTTTGTCTAACGTAAGTCCTGCCCAAAAACATATCAAGGATTGAACTTAGAGATCAACACTACTTACAAAAATCGATATAAATGGAATTTCTTGGTTTAAATTCTTTAATTTCTCTGTTCGCGTTGCATCATTGTGATCACTAACTGATAGTTAGTTTCAATTCCCGCTCCTCTGTAAGCTTTAACGCCCATTATGTAAGTTTCCCTTCGTCTATCTATTGATACGCGGTCGATTAGGTTGAGAGTTTTGGCATTCCAGAATATCCACTTGTATTTTTATGATAGTATTTATGTACAAAGTTGACTAACAATAAGTGCTATTCACTATTAGGTTTTAGAACTCCCGAAATTACGAGCTTTTAGCTATTCTTGTAGCAGACTTCATAAAAACTTTATTTGCCGATAGAGGCCTAAAAGTTTGTTTTGTACCTGCCTTTCCTTTGAAATCTCCAAACGCAATTTTCATGTTACACTATATTTCAAATGGTCTAATTTCCTACCTTGCTTGTCGTAAAATGTAGCTTCGCCACTGTTATCAGTTTCCTTGGTAACAGCAAGCTAATTAATTAAAACTTCGTTGCACCATCATGTACGTATTGCGAGGTAGGACAGTCTTTCCTCCAAAAACTCTATATTCTATAGTGGTGGAAGGATAGCCCTACAGTCCATAATGGTGTGATAGATTTTCCCTGCAGTAGAAAGTGTACTCGAAACTTGCCGAATACTTAATTGGCTCTCCTACAGGCCTTCTTCTACCCTTATTATATTCATACTGCACTTTTCCAACTCTCACACACCACCACCTGAAGAGTGCCTCTTTTGTATAAGACCGTACCTTCAATCACGTGTGTCAAGTTAGCATACACAAAATTAGCCAACACGACGAAAATAATACATTCGTTAGTGCTTGTTACTGATAGCATCCCGGCGTTAGTGCTGCTATAGATATAAAATTAGAGCGACTTTTTTGTTGTAGGCCAACTTGACGTCAAGTTAGCATACACACATATCAAAATTAAAGCACTAACCAAATTGACTATACCAATCATTAGAACTACGTTGGTGCTGGTTAGTGCTAGCATCCCGGCGTTAGTGCTGCTATAGGCAAAAAAATAGAGATACTTTTTTGTTGTATGCTAATTTGACGTCAAGTTAGCATACACACATGTCAAAATTAAAGCACGAACCAAAGTACTATACCTATCGTTAGTGCTACGTTAGTGCTGGTTAGTGTTAGCATCCCGGTGTTAGTGCTGATATAGAGAAAAAATAGAGCGACTTTTTGTTGTATTCCAACTTGACGTCAAGTTAGCATACACACATGCCAAGATTAAAGCACTAACCAAAGTCACTATAGCTATCGTTAGTGCTACGTTAGTGCTGGTTAGTGGTAGTATCCCGGCGTTAGTACTGCTATAGACAGAAAATTATAGTGACTTTTTGTTGTATGCCAACTTGACGTCACGTTAGTATACACACATGTCAAAATTAAAGCACTAACGAAAGTAACTATACCAATCGTTAATGCTCCGTTAGCGCTGGCTAGTGCCAGCGTCCCGGCGTTAGTGCTCTTATAAACATAAAATTAGAGCGACGTTTTTGTTGTAAGATAACTTGAGGTCAAGTTAGCATGGACACATGCCAAAATTAAAGCACAAAGAAAATAACTATACGAATTGTTAGTGCTACGTTAGTGCTGGTATATATATACACAATATATATATACATATATATATATATATATATATATATATATATATATATATATATATATATTGTTTTACAGTTATATGATTATATAATATAGTTCAATTGTTTTATTTAAATACATATATATATTTCGGTGTTGACCCAGCATCGTGAGGACAATTGGGGATCTGCTGTGAATAAAAGACAGTGGCGATCACAGTGAGAGCTTCGGCTCTCCTCTCCCAACCCGTCTGGTCAGCGTGGGAGTAGTAGACCAACTCCTCCCTTCGGGGAGAGGCCTCGTCCACTAATGGATTGAATATGGCTGTGATTTATTTTTTATATATATATATATATATATATACTCAGAGTTGGAAGTAGACCTCAACATATTAAATCATCTACGTTTATGCAAAGAAAGTTATTCAGCACATTTTAAATGAGTTAATTAACATTTTATTCTTCACATTGCATTTAATATACTCATGTAAAATTAGTTGTTATCTCGAAGTTTAAATCCCTGCTTCTGGAAAACGAAGCGTTCCCAGACCACAGTTTCTTTGGCGCCCATGGCAACTGGTCCAAAGACAACTAGCTCCGCGACAACTCTAGCCTGTCATTTCGCCCCGCGACAATTCTTCTTCTACGAAAAGTCGTCCCCATGACACTTTGTCTCAAGACATCTGGTCGCCACGACGTCGCGACAAGTCGTCCTTACAACAATACGTCTCTACAACATCTCGCCTCATAACAACTCATCCCACAATAGCTGGTCTTTGCGACAATTCGTCCCCGCGGCAACTTGTCTCTGAGACAACTCTTCTCCGCGACAACTATTCTCCGCGACAACTCGTCTCCACGACATCTCGTCTCTCGACATGTCGCCCTACGCGACAGCTCGTCTCCTACGATAACTGGTCTCTGCGACAGTTCGCCCTTATGACAAACTCGTCTCTACGACATCTCGCCTCATGACACTCGTTCCACAACAGCAGGTCTCCTGAGACAGTTCTCCACCCGCCACCCCTCGCGACAACTCGTCTCCTATGACAAGTGGTCTCTATCCAGATTTGGCGATTTTCTGTCATCCAGTTTGATCAATTTAGGTTTTGCCTAACGAGGGTTTTTGACGGCATTAGTGCACAGTGTTATAATGTTTTTCGAAAGTAAAATCCTGTTTTCATACGTTTGGTTAAACTCCACAGCCCCGATTCAGAAGAGCTGAATATTAGGCATCCTAAGATGTAATAAACAATAGTATTAACATTTGTGATTAAAACAACCACCACCACCTTGTTACCAACCCATCTGAGCTCGCTATCTCTAAATGGCATATTACGTGGATTCAGTTTCCTTAATCTGGTGACTACTAAGATAAACTTCTGTTAAATATGTACTATAATACTGCAGCACTATTTTAGACCGCTGTATTTACATCTTCAGGCGTCTAAGGCTCAGGGCAGGAAAGGGAAGGGGTAAGGATGAGGAAAGGCAACGGCCTTGGCCTTACGAAAGGTACCATTCCGGCATTCGCCTAAGGAAAGCCAGAGAGAATCACACTGCCAGGCCGATACAGGGTTCGTACCCACTTGACTAGCCAATGTTATTTGGCAGGTACTCTGGCGAGATGAGAAGATGGCGAATCTTTGAAGAGGTACGGGGTACAGGGAGTAATCACTGTTTTTCGTGTATGTTCTTATACCATGCAAAACCAAAGAGGCATTTAACCAATGTTGCCAGGTCTACTGAAAGCAGTAGCGTGTGTTTCCGCGTGGGTAGTTGCGTAGACAGTACAGCAGCTATGCTGCCCACGCTGCAGATGCAAAACACGTTTATAACTTAAGGTTAAACTCCTGACCTACTTCAATTGCATCCCCAACTGCACGTTACCCCCTTGCACACAGTCCGATTTGCTTCAGACATGCCGGAAGACTTTCTTGTATGAAGGAAATCGGAAAAGTAGTGGAGCATTTCTTTAAATTGAGCTTTGCACACGTTCAGACAAAGAGTTCCTCAGATTTTTTGCCGGACAGCTGCCTGAAGGATCCACTGGGCTTTCCGATTGTCTGAAGGCGGATCTTGTTACAGTGGCAATGCAAAGCAATGTGAGCTTGCAGACGCAGGTTTGTATCAGACAATGTCAGTCCGGTTTCAGTGTTTCCGTTCCACTATTTTACAATTAAATCTCCTGTTTCTTTGCATTACCTACTATTTTACTGTTAATTTTCTTCCTTAAATATCATACACTTTCCTGTTATTAAAAGAGAATAAAACATCCATCGTGATGTACGTAGAAATATTCACAGTTTATATGTGATGTATACTGTTATAACTTATAAGTACTTCCGTACTTCTCTCCCCAGCCCCTCATTCTTACTTCTTGTTTCAACTTTTGTCACAAGACTTCCTTTTTCGCTTGTGCGAAAGAATTATTGGGTAGCAATGATTCATTGAATATTGAGGACTGCACGTACGCTGTAACCCGATCTCGTGGAAGACAAACCAAAACAACCAGACTTGTAAACAAAATCTTATGTGAACAAGAGCATACAAAAAGAATTCTCTCAGTATCGCAGAGATAAACAGTTTAACCAAAGAAGTGCAACGATTGCTTTAACCCAACGAGTGAATTATTCTGTCTCCAGGTTTCCGTCCGATATGTCGGAAGCACGCGAATATGTTGTGTTGATGAGGAAAGCTAGAGAGAGAGAGAATAATAGTTTATCCAGTGGGTTCCATAATTCATGTTCCTTATTTTCTTTTCAATTTTCGAATAGAATAAATCCGTTTTTCTCTGTAATTGTTCTCTGCACGTGAGGAAGAGTATGTAAAATTGAAAAAGATTAATTACAGAATTGTTGGATACGGGGCCGGATTTATACGTCTAGGCACCCTAGGCCCATAACTTCCAGCGCCCCCGCCCCTCCATCCTCATCACTGCCGTCATTTTCCCCTTCCTACACTCACATGATGACAAATGATTCTTCTCCGTCTTCTAGCCATTAATAATAATAACCAGACAATAATATTTAACTCTGGTAATGTGGTTATTTACAAAATACGTTTAAATAATATTATAACAATAAAATAATTCAATTAAATACAATGAGCAATTTTAATTACATTATTGTAGGCTAGTTGTTGAAAATATGTTAATTACACTAACCAAGAATGTAATACAAACTATTTTTCAATTGTATTATTTACAATATTGTTATTACATTTCGTTCACGGTTTTTATGCTGCTTTAAGAAGAATCCTATTCAGCCATTTTTGGATTCTACTTTTTCTAACATCACCAGTAGCACATTGCAGTTTCGTGAGAGATTTATAATATTAACAATTACAAACTCTAAAATTTCTTAACATATTTATAAAGTTTAAAAAATCTAAAAAAGACAATTACAGTAAAAAAATACACAAGGCACACAAAAAAACACTTATATCGTATAAGGACATACAAAAACACTTTAAGGTAAATTGAGAATGGTAAAGTCATCATATTTTTCCTCGCTATTTAGCATGTATTGATTCATCTTCTTTTCCACTTATCTTTATGTAGGAAAAAAGAAACGTAGATTTACAGAATTGAACCGTACTACGTCGTATGTACCGGTATATGTTAGTAAGTACATCGGTCCACCCGCCAATACGCCGCCCTTAAGAACTAGCAAGTTCAAAGGAATGGACAAAAGCGACACTACAAACCCATTAGCTTCGTTGAATACGTGGGCAGGTCTTTAAATTTAAACACCATTTCCGGAAATATTCATCTCCTGAAGATATAAAGTCTAGCTAGGGAGGAAATGTTTCTTGTCATAAAAGACACGTTAAGATATTTTTAAAATTTGTAAGGTCTTTAAATCCATCTTTGGACCAAACCAGAATAGGGTATGGGAGGGTAGCGGCGGGTATCTTAGTGAAGGTACCATTCTGAAATTTGTATGGTGAAACTAAATGAAACTAAAGGAAATGACAGTCAGGATGATTGGTAGCCAAATTCCAACGAATGGTCAATTGCGGACCCGAAACGACACTTTACTTCTCCTCATATACAAAAGTGTCGTAAATTACGCCTCCATGCATACTTAACACAAAGTGTTTCTTACCAATTTGCAGAGGTATCAGTGACAGCGACGCCCTATATGTAACATAGACTTAAAAAATAAAACAAGTTTTTAAAGACATACTTTTCATAAACAATTCCTAATAAAAAGTAAAAATAAAATGATTATGCATTACTAACAAAAAAAGCACGCTCGCTTTCTCATATACAGTCACTTTATAAATTCTTCAGTTGGTGCGCTCTATGCTTTTCTTTTAAGTCATGCATAAACAACATATATTTTTTTTACTTTTTAGTACGAATTGTTTAAGAAAAGTTTGTTTTTAAAAGTTTTTTTTTACCCAAATCCTAAAGTGTTCTGCAATCAGTCAAATGTCAAACGTTGCAGGCTAGTATTTATGAGTAATATCAGAAAAAAAATAATTAAATGTGCTTTCAAATTATATAAATATATAGAAATATATGAAAGTAACAATGGAATATTGTGTTGTCACCGGACTTACGTCACTGTGCAAAATGTCATCATTGTATGAGATCGGGAATAGAGTTAAATTAACGTCGGAAGATTTGAGGACACCAGGAACCATTGAGAACTAAAGAAAAGAGTGTAATAATGATAGTTGGTATGTATAAAGACAGAAATAGTAGTAAGTAGTGTTTCTAAAATAGGCTCTAATCTTTGTTCTACTATTTCTAATATAAATTAACATAACTTTAAATCACCTGAAGTCAGTTATTTACGACGGGGTCAGGCGCTTCAAAGGTGACAGTGTTTCGCGCTCTCTCTTAATGATTTTTCCTAAATATTGTTTTCGTCTCGCGATATAAATAGCAAATTAAATTTTTTCCTTGTAAAGTGCGGAAATCCGGCCCTGATTTGACCAACGTTGCGTTCTTATTCGAAAACTGCGAAAGTGATTTTTTTGATTAGAGTGGGTTTCCCTCCTTTTACGTTTTAATTCAGCCTTAACATTATTTTCCATGAGCAGAAAATCACTTTCACAGCTTTAGCTAGGGTAGACAATCACACGTTGGCTCAATATTTCTAAAAACAAACTGTATTCAAGTTTTACATACTTATCTCCGTCATGTGATAGCAAAATTACATCGAAAAACATTGTTTCTTCCCAAACTTGGAAATGAAAAGGTAACAGGAGTTATGAAACGCACTACATGTAAGAGAGAGGGAGAGAGAGAGAGAGAGAGAGCTAAAGAGCTAATTTAGAAAAATGAGAGAGAGATAGCAACACTTTCTTTTTGTCTTTCTATCTGTCTCCCTCTTCCCTTCCTCTCCGTTCGCCTTCTTCGAGCGAAATTCTTCCATTGTTCATTGAGTAAACATGGCGAGAAAAAGATGTTCCAAACCGGATCGGATGGAAACCTGAAGAGCTTCAGGTTTGTCTTCCGAAAAAATGTCTATCAGACAAATCGGAAGCTTGCCGGATAATGTGTAAGCAGCCTTACTCCTACAATACCAGCTAGGTTTTGGTAATAATTGTACTGCATCATTCCATACCCCATTATATTATTCCTCAAGTAGAGCTCCTAAATAGTGGAGCAGTGCTGTTACGATATTGATGCATTACCCAACAAGGAGAACAAAAGTATTGGTTTCTTTATAGTATCAGAGTCTTTCAGTTGCTCGGACTCTTTTGTTGAGGTTGCTGGACTTTCACGCTCCCACAAGGAACGCAACTTTCAGGTTGTTAATCACTGTGTTAGGTTCTTCTCGAATTACTGATAAAAAATGTTATGCTTGCATATATTTACATTTCAAAACTTTACCTTGATGGTAACAACTACTCATAATGATTTACTAGATGAGATTTCAGACTGTTTCGTCTGGTGTCATGAAAATGAACATGCGAGAATTATCTCTTGTCACGACCAACACGAAAATTAATCCGCATACTGCTTATTTTTCAGAGCTTCGTTTTTCTAGTAAGCAAGCCATGATTCCAATACGAGCTAAAACGAAAATCGCGGGTGGGCCAAATATTAAAATCTCGAGTCGAAACTCGACCCACCCAAAAGACAGTGACTCGATTCGAAAAAACATCCCTGACTCAACTCGTGTTCATCCGTAATTCCAAGTTTATTATATCAAATATTGAAATAAGTGACTTTACTGTAAGTATCAAGTATCATAATTTGTGCCCCGTGTGAGAATTATGTATATTGTATGTAAGAAGTTAGAGAGAAGCTCGTTCGATTTATATGATGTCCTCATTTTCAAGTTTCAAAATATGGAACTCTATTCCATTTGGTTTGCATTAATGATCTAATGAAATTAAATGACAGCGGTTGTAACCGTACAGTTATAAATAATACAAATAGTAATATTTATAGCTATAGTAACAATAAAAAAATAAGAAGAAAGGAAGGTATATGTCTTTGTTGAAATCATTCAGATTTCAAATTCAAATGGTTTAATTTAACGTCTTAGTTAGTGATTGCACCTGGGTTGTGTATGAGTTGTGTAATCGCTTTATTTCTTTTATTTCTTTGTAGGAGTGCGCCGAAGTTTTCTTATCATCGTTAATACTTATGTCAGTGCGACCGCCTACGGGATATGCCGTATGTTGCAGGTGGACAATGAAACTGAAACCTCAAACCCAGTGTTTAACTCGGCCACATCGCAGTTCGCTTTGTGTGTCTGTCGCGCTCTTACGCAAACCAAAAACCTTTGTCTTAAGTGCTCTCAAGGGTGTTTTTACATATTAATTAACACCTAGTATGAACCCTATGGACGTCGTGTCTCAGTGAATCGCGATGCATTGTGGGATAGGTGTATGATTTAACATAATGTTCGCCACGCGCCAACACCAGAACCTGTTTGACGTTCGAGGTGATAACCACGCGTCGGGTCGGTCCCAAAAATGTGGGGAAAATAGTCATAAGTACAAATGTTTAAGTGTAAGTTAGATACTTTGTTCCGATATCCGACATCATTTTTTTCATAGGCCGTAATGCCAAGATAACTAAGTGAACGTTAACTTCCTCAAGTGACTTTCGTAAAAATCGAAAGAAGAAAAGTGGAACTTGTGATTGCAATCTTTCTATACCTTTTAGTGATGTTCGTTTAAGAAAGAAAAAAGACTTCAAGACAAGCCCATGTCGTCAATACTATTATAAGCTCCGTGAACAGGACAAGTTTTTTATATATAAAAATGATAAATACTTCTTAAATGCAGAAAGTCGACTTTTGCCGTGCGTTCGCAGCTGTCTGATTCTTTTTTTTTTGTTTGCGGAACCAAGGACAACCCAAGCAGTCACGGTGTAGATGTATGCGTGTGTGTGGCGGGGCCGTTCATGATATATTGGCAGCAGCAACACCCGGACTCAGAGTGTCGATGAAGTTAAAACATCCCCGCATCTAGTCAGCTGTTGAGGAAATAGGCCTAACTAACTAACCTGCCACAAACATTAAAGAATTAACATTTTGATTTTGATCTACATTACAAACTGTATTTTTCATCTCTGCATTTTAAAACAATTCTTCGATTTTATATTTATCTTTTTATTGTTTCTTGTTGACAATTTTTATTTTCAAACTTTATCATTTTCACGATCCAAGAAGTTAAAGGAATTGAACTTGCATTCTTGTCTTGTCGATGAAAGTTCATCGACGCTACTCTAAATTAATCAACGTGTGTGTCGTGTCGTAAAATTTTATTAAAGAAAAGAAAGAAACGTTTTCAGAGTAACATTTCTTATCCAAAATCGTTTTGCGAACCTGTTATTTTCGATCTCACCGAAAGGAAGAAGTACGACAAGGTGAAGATCTTTTTTTTTTGCGAACTCAACTTTTCCAAGGAAGATTATCTTCAAGAACTTCCAGAATGGAAATTTTATTGGTATTCTTCTCATCAGTGATCATCTGTAACCCCCCCCCCCCCCCTCAACCTCCAAGTGCTGTCAAGAAAGAAGATTGGTGTGAGTTTGTGAGT
>JAGDQP010071854.1:0-10584 GCA_022664845.1 Lepisma saccharinum | reverse complement strand
CATTCTTAATAGTTCCTACATTCTCTATGCTTCGGCTTGTTAACATGCATGTACAGTAAGCTCTCTTGAATCCAGTATTCTTCAGTTCGTCACATTCTGTAATCCTGCACCGAACGAGCCGCTTGCGTACGCATTTTTTTTGGCGGGGGGGGGGGGGTAGATTCGGTTGTTTGTTAATGTTATATCACAGAGTTTGTTAATTAGTAACGCCCATGTGTATTTTTTGGCCATAGAGCAGCTTATTACATGCAAATCTAGTTTTAAATATAATTGTACTGTACTGTATTAATTTGTCTTTGGTATTTCTGTTAAAACTATATTGCCCTACCATTCAAAGCTAGTCCTTTTTTGTCCTCTTTTATTTTTAGAATTGCGTATCCTAACGCAAAATTGAATAGTAGTGGCGATAAAGCATCACCTTGTTTCAATTCGCTGTGAATCTCGAAACTATCTAAGATAGTATTACCTCTTCGTATTCTGCTTATGAGGTCGCTGAGACACATCCTCACTAATTGAACAAGTTTTACTCGAAATTTCAAATCGTACCATGATACTGTATAGCTTATCTTTTTTGATAGAATCGTAACCTGTCTTAAAATCTATGAACGACTGGTCATCTCAATATTTGTCTCAAGGCAAAAATCTGACCCAACGCAGACCTAGCTTTCTAAATCTACATTGATGATCACCAATTACTTTATCTACGTATACGCTTAGGCGATTTAGCAGTGTATTATTCAATACTTTGTAGCATGATTGGAGGTAAAGAGATTCCACGGTAGTTATTACATTCCGATTTATCGCCTTTATTATGAACCAGAACTATTAAAGAGGTTTCCATTCCTTAGGAAGTACCTCCTTTCTCCACGTAGCACTTATCAATTTGTTTAATTTCCTGATTAGTGCCGTTTCTCCCGCTTTAATTAATTCAGCTGGAATATTGTTAATTCCTAGTGATTTAAAAGAAAAATCAGTTTCTTCATAAACATTTCGATCTCGGTCTCGCTAAATTCGGAAATCCACGTTTCTGCGATATAAATTTTAAATTCCTTTGTTTGTTCCCCGTTTTGTACATTAAGAAGTTTATCGAAATAACTTTTCCACACATCGATAATTTTAGCCGGGTCTTTTTGAAAGTCTCCGCGTTCATTTCAAATCATTCCTAACCTCGGCTGGCATTCCTTTCTGTAACGAATTTACCCCTTTGTATAGATCTCATATGTTCCTCTACATCCTGAATCTTCTGCGTCAGATATTCTCGCTTTTTGTTCTACACCTGCGTGCGGCGTTTCGTTTCGCGTTTCTGTACTACATAGTGGTTGGTATTTGCTTCGATTTAATTACTTAGCGAATGTTGTCTTGCTTGTTCTTGTTTCTCTTGAAGTTTAATGCATTCTTCATCAAACCAACGCTTATTTCCCTTGCAGTTTCTTTTCACCTACACGTTCCTTCGCTGCGCCCGTCCCTATATCACGAATTTCCTTCTCACTTCTCACTTCCATCAATTTCATTATTAATGAAATCTTTATTATTACTCGAGTCGGCTATGATTTCGAACTTCTTTTACGTTCGAATTATCTAATTTTTTAGCTTCGAAATTCAGTTGTTTTGATCTCTACTTTCTCTGTTCACGATGAATATTTTCTCTCACTATTGTGATCACTAATTGATGGTCAGTTTCACCTTCCACTCCTTTGTAAAACCTAAGGTCTATTATGTTGTTGTGTCTTCGTCTATCTACTAATACATGATCGATCTGGTTGAAAATTTTGCTATGTGTATTTGTGAGTCTTTATGTTCAAAGTACATGTTTTTACTAGTAGGTCTTATAAAATCGCGAAGTTTATAATTCTTTCTTCATTGTTGTTGCTGATCCTGTGAAGGTTGTATTTGCCTATAATAAGTCTGTATTTTTCTTCTATTCCTATCTTAGCTTTGAAATCATCGCATACAATCTTCGTGTTATAATTCGATAGTCGGTAAAACAAAATTTCCTATCTACTCGCGAAATGTATCTTTGTAGTTATCATTAGCCTTATCAGTCGGACATGCACATTTATTAAAACGATGTTGCACAAGCGAGTACATATCATAACTGGCGATAGTCTTTTGTTTACGAACTCTATGTTCTGACCCGCCGCAAGGGTACTGTTTTTAATGAGCATTCTTGCTCCGAAATTGTGAGACTGTATTTCTCCGTAGTAGAAAGTATATTTACCCTATCAAATGCTATTTTGAACCTCCCACTAGGCTTTTTGTATGGTTAATATGTCCAGCTCGTACTTCTCAGTCTCGCATAATCCCTCCTAAAGAGCGCCCGTTTTGTATAACGCCTTACGTTCCACGTTTCTAGTATAAGGTCTTTGTTAATCCTGTTTTTGAATCCCCGTGAAGCTGCCCCAACGGGTTATCCGAATGAGGGGTTGGCTTATCTTCGGAATATTTTACCTGAGGAGAATTTATGAACCATTTGTTATTATTTCTTGATATGATTTACCGGTGTATGGTTGTCAGCTCTGCGATTTCGCAGTAAAGGCAGATGTTCAAGATATCGTCCTCTATACGTCTCTGGGCCTTGCCGATGTCTGCTTCCCTTCGCCATGATATTTTTGTTCGGGGCTATGTTCCGCTAGTCTTTGTAGATCCCTGTACATTTTTGTGCGGTTCTGAGCGTTCGAAGTCACGCACATCCGTTGTGAGAACTTTCCAAAGACACTTCAACCACGTTTCTAGCCCTAATAGTTCCTGAGTTGAAAGATGTCAACAGACAGACGGAAAGCGCGATTTAAACTTTCACTAGTGCTGTTGAAGCCAGAAACTATCAATCAAAATAGACACGTCCTGTTTCTAAAAGAAAGTAATTAAGAATTATACGCACGGGTAAAGTTTAACGGCCGTCACATTAGTCCCAGCCATGACTTTCTTTTAAAGTGAATGAAATATTCTACGTCTATCCAGTACATTGTAGGATGAATAGGCTAGCATTTTAATAACAAATAAATTATCTATATAACCTAATGCGGAGATTGTAATTTATAACTTAGACAAACGTCACGAAATTATAGAAGGAGAATACTTCAACCTGCCAATTTTCCTACTAGCTCGATGCATGTAAGACAACTTCCTTGATGATATGACTATTACAGCTTTGACATGGATGGATATTTAAGAATATTTATCTATGTATGAAATCTAGTTGTCAAAACCCAAATTCCTTTAAAGAACATTATTTTAGGCTATATTTTGAACATAGTCATGAAACATCATCTTTCTCACCTTTTCTCGGCCTAAGCATGAAATGCTTAAAGGTCATAAGTTAAATTAATGTTGGACGGTAATCACCCAAAGCCAAATTAGTAGGTAGCATCCCGGCATTTGTCTAGGGTGACTGAGAAAACTTGGAAAACATGAATCATTAAGAAATATCTGTTTCTGAAATAAAGTTTAAATACAAACATGTAAAATACTTGCCTAATGGAATTGTTTTTTCTGTTTCACTAAAACGAAACATGAAACTTGCTCAAATGAAGAAACAAGAACCTTCTAACGAAATATATGCTTTGCTATACATATATAAACAACAGAAGAAAAATTGTGCAGAAGCGTATAGTTTGGCTATGGTGGAGACAACTTTACTTGGATTTTTGTTTCTCTATTGTATTACTAGTATTGCACATTTCGTCTCATTTTAATTTTGCTGAATTGTAATTATTAGAGGTAACTGTGCAATATTTTCCCCTCTTTTATTGGATTAACTTCTATTTTGACCAGAATTAGGGGGAAGAACAGCCATAGGCTGAATCTCGCCCGCTTCAATAAAGACAACTTTGATTCAATTCAATTCAATTTTGGAAAGGCGGAAAGAAACTGTATTTTGCAGAAAAGCAGACAACAGCTTCTCATGCTACACTAAATACTATCTCTGACTGGTCAAAATAACCTACCACGCTTACATTATTATGGTAACCAAGCAGTGCATCGTATATCAACTGGAAATCAGTTATCTACCGAAAGTACATAGTAAAGTTGTCCGCACCATAGTAACATTATACAGTTTTTTTTTTTTTTTAAGTTAAGAAGTAAATTTTAACTTCATAAGAATGCGGTGTCTTCCAGCACCAGAATATTTACCAATTGCAGGGTACGAAACTGGAAACAAACTATTTAACGTTTCTGCTAGGGTGTTAATATATTATTTTTATTTACTCTCAAAAATATTTATGACTTGACCTGTTCCATCTCGAGTCAGGTAGGGTATGCACCGGTCAAGTCATAGATTTTTATAATTATTTTTCTATGAGCATTTTATGAAAAATTAAGAGTCGTATTTTTTATTTTGCCGAAAAAAAAACAACGAAATTCTGCTCAGATATTAATATCTAAAATTCGTTGTTGATAATTATTGAAGCTAAAAACGCTGTACTATTTTTGACAATATGCTGGACTAATTTGGACACATAGGTATATTGTAGAGCTACGACAAATTTGCTCTAAAAATAAATTCAAAACGTATGTACAAGAAAATAAATGCGTAGAAAAACTGTTAAATAAAGCAAGGCAAGACGTTAGGGATATAGGTAACCAGGAAGCTAAATCTTCTATCCAAGTTTTCTCTAGAATATTGTACCATATAGAATCAGATTTGACGTCACGCAAGCGTTGCTTACTCAGGTAACGTCACGATTATGTGAGGCCAGAACACAATCAATTGCAGAAATTCGTGTTCTAGAATGAATTTCAGCAAACGGTATAAATACCTCAGGGAGAAGTAAGGGGGCAGATAGTATTAAGTCGGCTTTCAATTTTAAGAGAAACTTTGTTGTTGGAGATACTTGCCTTTACATAAGGTGAGTGTCATTGTGCTTTATTCTTGAGTTACAAACATTATACATGGAATTTGGCATACTTTAAATCTTATTCGGAATTAATCTTAGTCATATAATTCAGTATGTTGCCGATTCTAGTTAAATTGATTAGATTATTTCCTTTCCTAATTCGTACTTGTAACTAATAACTATGATCTATCAAACATTACAACACTGGTACATGACACAGTTATGCAAACATTCAGCCGTAGTGATCCTCTGTTAGTTTTGACAATTGAATTCAATACAATTTAGACGAGTGGGACTAAGGAGAAGTTACACCTCACGCTTATTCATGACAAACTATTCTGGAATTGAATTGTATTTATGGCCTTTAGGCATCTAAGACTCAGGCTGGCTATTCTGGAAGTAACTCAGTACTGCTACATGGCAGACGCACCGGACTTTTTTTTTAATGTATCGATGCTGGAAACTACATGGCGAAAAGCATTTATGGATTTTTTTTTAATAAAGTGTAGTAATTCCAGTAATAATTTACATTAGGTAATTATAGGAAACGTCTTGATATGCGAAATTTTAGGGAAAGATTTCGCACAGTAGATGACGAAATAAATTCTTCCTTTGGCGAAATTGAATTTTATGCTCGATATTTTCTCCGCAAACTCATAGGCTAGAATACCGATGTAATATAAATAACAGGGAGATAGCTACAAATACAGATATGCCACGTGACAAAGAGTCAGATGCGTGTCCAGGAGCTCAGTGCCCTCCACAAGCAATCAATGTGAATAATAATACTTACTCAGTGCCTAGGTTCAATATGAAAACGGACCGAATTAAAGAATTCCTTTCAAAATTCTAAGATGCAAAGTTGCATTATAATTGGGACACCCGGAAATCAATTCAAGTCCTACCGACGACATTTATTGGTAAAGGACGCGAAACAGTACGAATGCACATTGAAAACAAAAATCTGAAAGAATTAACATATGTACAATTTAAAGAAGAATTAATCAAACAATTTCGTAATCGGAAAGCGAAAATTGGCGAAGGATTGAAACTTAGAGAATGGGTACAAAAACCAGGTGAAAGAATTAGAGATTTCATTTATGACATGCAATACTAATACAAAAGTACAATCCAACAATGAGCGAGAATGATGCCGTAAGTCTAATTGTTGGTTCTCTTAGACCATATTATTTGGAAAGAACAGATGTTTTTCGACAGTAGAACTTTCGCTTGAAGAATTCACAAAAATTGAAACAGCATGATGTACACCATATTAAAAGAAAGATGACCGCATTGATTACGGCAATTTTCAGCTGAAAGTTCTCTAGGTCTTCGGGTATCTTTGGAAACAGTAAACCAAAGATACCTGGTTTGAACCCTGGAAAGAAGGATGAACCTTCACAATTGGGAAAAAATGTGCAGTTTTTTTTAAGTGCAATAAGACATGTTGAAATATTATTAAATGTAGATGAAGTAACATTCATTAAAATACGTAATGATACGTAAAATACGTATTTCGAAAACATCCATACATCTCAGCACATGATCGTTGTGTCACCTGCGT
The DNA here is from genome assembly GCA_022664845.1 of Lepisma saccharinum. NCBI lineage: Eukaryota > Metazoa > Arthropoda > Insecta > Zygentoma > Lepismatidae > Lepisma > Lepisma saccharinum. Next base: position 4,185 of record JAGDQP010071854.1, on the reverse strand, counting down.
TTCCATATTTAGAAACACATTTGCAATGAAAGTGAAGACAGCAAATTTAGTTCTTGTATTCACAGTACAATAAACAAGAGAGAGAAGAGAAAAACAACAGCATTTGCAACGTATACACCGAACTTCAGTCATGTTTCTTCAGAAGGAGTTCTATCAGAAAGAAGTAGATATATGTGTTCATGTTAGCTCATTGGTAGAGCGCGTGTCTTCACATCGCGAGGGCGTGGGTTCGAATTCCGTTCTGGAAAATTTATTTTTATGTAATTATATATTTCTCAAAGCATGAATAATTAGATAAAATAATAATAATCAGTTTTATATATATCCATATAAGCATTTCAGGACACAAGTAATTATTATGTTTAAAATAATAACATCAGAGAGATGGTTGGTGTTGACAAATAGTCGGTATATTATATGTGAATGTTAAATACAAATTAATTAAGTCGTGTAATAATAATAAATAATTGCGTGTAGTGTATTTGTCTGCAGCTATTTGTCATACGGAAGTTACGTCTCCATATTCTCTTGAAATAGTCAAAGGCTGTCAAAAGAAAATAAGGTTACAAGGGTAAAATATCCAAAGTCGGATAATCATTGCAGACTGTAAGTTCAATATCCCCAAAGTTCACGATCCCCACGAACGCTGAGGACACTAAACTGTACTTTAGTTTATTTCCACAGGTTTTCAGTTCAGTACTCTGAAATACTTTTTTCATATGGAAGTGGTGAGGCTTTAATCTCTCTCTGGCTTGGTTCCACATTCTATACTTTGTTCTCTGATGAAGAGAAGATACTATTGTCTTATTAACTAGAAGGAAAAATACTTATCCTGACCAGGGCTCGAACCTATGTCCGTGTGGCATTAACTTAAAAAGCAAGGGCTTTAACCATGAACTACTTTTACAACTAGAAAAAAAATATTGCTTAAATTTGTCTTATTAAAACACCACCAGATTAAGTCACGCTAAGTGGACCATTTTATACATTAACGATTTTAGATAAGGAAGATTAGATTGGTTTAGGTTAGTTATAGTAAAATTGGGTAATTCCTAGACTAAACATCCCTGTTTAGAAAAATGGTTACATCACCATTTTAGAAAAACAAATATTTTTCGTATGTGGTTTCCTAAAAACCTGAAGATATCAGACAGAACGACTTTCGAAATAAATACCCTGGAGGACCATATTTTCAACATGGCGGGTGACGCTTTTTTACTCCCGTAGACATGTACGGAAACCTACATATCTCAAAAGCAAGAAAAGGCAGAGAGCTGAATTAAAACCATTGGGTAGCTCTTGAAGTGTACTTCGAATATGTGGAATCCCGTGTTTTAAAATTGATTTCCTTATTCCAGAATTAGGCTGAAAAATTAGTTACGAATAGTATAAAATTCGATTTTTAGCCAAGTTTTGGGGGTGCAGGAGTTGAATATAATTCTGCCAAACTTTGTCAGGTGTAGACCTCCCAAAAGAGTTTCTGTCCTAAATCACACTCTTTTCTTTTATGGGTGTTCAAGCATGGCCCTTTGCGAAAAATGCCGGATTTCGGGCTTAAATATCCCACATGCGTCCTTTTGAAACAATCTGAAAAGTGGTTTCGAGGAAGCTTTGTATGTGACCAACTAACAGTAGAAATTGCAACTTTTATTTTGTAATGGTTTGGCAAATACCAGTGAATTTCCTTCGCCATACGATGCAAATGCGAATGTGGTATCTTCACGAAGATCCCCATGTTCTGGGGAAGGAGTTGAATATAAGACTGTGTGCTTTTGTGTTACAGGAAAAATGCCGGATTTGGTTCTAAAATATCTCAAATGGGCAATCATATATATATATATATATATATATATATATTAATTTGGTATCGAGGAAGCTTTGTATGTGCTCAAATCACATTAAAAATGGCAATTTTTATTTTTGAGTGGTTTGGTAAAAAAAAAATGTTCATAGGAGTTAAAAGTGTGCCTTTCAAACAGTATAGTAATCTGAAGCTGCAAATGCACGTATAATCCGCTTGCACTGATCAAACCAATTAGAAACAAAAGTTACAATTTTGATTGTGACCTGACCATTAACAAGGTCTCCTTAAAATTTCACTTTTTTATTAGATATTTAAGCCCGGAATCTTGCATTTTTCGATAAAAGGCCATGTGTGAACTCTGTTAGAAATAAAAGGATATAATTCAACATAATGATTTTTTTAATATAGACACTCTTTGGTAGGTCTAAACATTACAAATGACTGCAGCATAATATTTGACTGCTTCACAGTAAAAATATGGTCTCTTTAAAGATACCATATTTGCATTTGGATAGTATTACGGCGGAGAAACTCAACTTGGACTGACCCAGGCAACAAGGACGGCAAACGTTCGGGGATTTTGGTCGGGCCAGCGTCGAGGATAGGCAGAATCCAAACTAGTAGAGGGGGAAGGTCAACGTGCAGCCACAAGTAGCGTTTGGTCGTCGGGCCATTTCCAGGCCGTCGTTGATCTCTGACTTGCCGGCAAAGAGGGGAATCTCCAACCATCCTCCAGCATCCTCCTTGATAGTGGAAAAGGATGGACACCCGCCAGTTGCCTTAGGTCGGGAACAGGTGGCTCCCCGTCCATTTCCTGATGGTCGAGAGAAGAGCAAAGTCCCGTTTATTCTTGATAGTCGGGAAATAAGCGAGTCCCCACCCACTTCCTGGTGGTCAGGATAAGGTTGGAGTCCGGCTATTTTCCGACCGTTTTAATCTGGAATTTATGTAACTCAAGTATCTGAATTCCATTGCAAAGGAATTCTGCCGGTAGATTAGAATATAGAAAGATGAAATGGGGAAACGTTCTTTACATTTGTTAAAAGCAAACCCAAACTGCTTTATGTGGGGTCAGGTACCCATAATTTAATCTTAGTACTAGCTGTTGTCTGCAGCGTCACTCGACTCGGAAGCCGTCGTCGAGTGTCTAGTTTGTACGGTCTAGTGGATAAAGCTCTAGGGAGCTGTTATAAAGGTATGGGGTTCAATCTCACCACAGGCTAGCATTTTTTTTAAATAAATTACTTTTTTGTCATTTCTACTTTCGAAATATGCATTTCTTTTGCTACTTTGTCGAACGTCAATGAAATAGGTTAGTTAAAGCCGGATTGGAAATAAATTTCAAATATCGAGCTTAAAACAGTGTGGCCTAGGCGTTGATATGACAGCCAGTCAGGATTTCTATTATATATATAGAGAGAGAAGTATTATTATTATTATTATTATTATTATTATTATTATTATTATTATTACCTTTTCAGGATATTATTGTACAAATTGAAATTACCTTATCCTCAAAAGATTAGGAGTACTGATGCAGTTTTTTAAAAAAATCTGAAATCTTTAGAACATTGACCGAACCGCCGTATCCCAGTGGTAGAGCGTTGGCGTAGCATTCGGGAGGCCTTGGGTTCAATCCCAGCAGTCGACCATCCTGATTGAGGTTTTTCCACGGCTTTCCTCAGTCACACCAAGCAAATGCTGGGATGGCACCTACAGCATAGGTCCTGGCTGACACCTGCCCGAATCATTTCCGATCCCCTATCCCGGCCTAAGCATTATAAATAAAGTTCAAATTTAGAGCACAGAGGGAAAATTTTGAATTAATTGTTCCCTTGTACAGAACAAAGCATCATAAATCATTGACTGATTCTGACAAAGATTGTATTTGTTTAAACTTTTAATCAACAAGCATTACGTAAAATAATTGTATTGCTATCAAACTTCAATATTTAACACCTTCTTGTTTAGTTGTATATCTATCTGCTATCTGCATATCTTCTATAACTTTGTACTGTATTTGCACCATGTTGTTCGTAGAACATAAATAAAAATTGCATTACATTATAATTACCACAACAAATGTAGTGATATTTTCAAGTTACTATTAAACGGCTAAATAAAAACTTAAAATTTCTAATTCATGTATACTGGAAAATATCGAGTTGCAGGTGATAATAGTAGTATAATCGCGATATTTTGATGATCCTCTGAATCTAGACAAAGTGACACTAATTCTGGTGCAAAACTAGGAGTTTTATTGTAGTTGCATTTGCTATGAAGATTTATTTTCGAGAAATTCTGTGTAATGAAGAACAAACCTCCTCAACTCCGGGCTTAAAGTAATTCTGTAATGAATATAGTGTCTGTGTTACTAAATT
>JAGDQP010071853.1:0-10584 GCA_022664845.1 Lepisma saccharinum | reverse complement strand
GGATTTCGGGGGCACTTTCTTCCCACAAAAATGGGGTTTCCAAAATTTTTAGTATTTTGAATTTTTATCCTACATCAACTAGTTTCCGAGAAATGAAAGTTCTAAACACAATATTGTGGTCAATGTTATTCTTGTGGAGGATAATGAAATATTTTATATCTTGCCTATTTATGCAAATATCTTAATACGTATAAGTTGGCATATGACTTCTTATGACACTGTTCAATTGTTTCATGGGGGAAAAATTATTCTTTAACAAAATTGGATTTTTATTGTGTAAAAACGTACACAGGGTGGTTCACGAAATCCGTAACAGAGCCATGGCTCAGCTCCTAGGGCACATAATCTTTGAAATAAAAAAAAATATTAATAAAGTGCAAGCGCCTTATCATGTGGTAATGCTCCCTGAAATCAGTGGCGTCTGAAGACTACCTCTACCGGTGACAACTTGAAAATTTTAAATGAAAACGAGGGTTGATTTTTCGTACATTGAAACAAACACCAAATTTTGAACAACTTTCAGTTGAAACATTGTTTAATATCTTGTAACATTTAGCAATTACAAGAGTTAATTTGTAGGTCAACAGTTAACTTACCAAGTAGGTCTTGTAACTGAATAGTTTTAAAATATTTCCTCTGTAAGTTGTTCAGTATTTCATGTTTGTTTCAAAGAAAGCAAAATCAACCATTGTTTATATTTAAGAAAATTTACTTGGCCCCCCGTAACAGTATTGCCGGGACTTTTATTGAAAATTTCATTCTTTGATTCCGCATAACCCATTTACTATTTCACTTTATTAGTCGGGAACTTTTATTTGCTATTCCCTTTGAGTTAAAGCATCTGAAAAGTCCCGAAACCGCTCTATATCATGTTAGTTTTGACCACCAATTATGTTTTCTAGGTGCCAAATGGTATGAGCTATCGAAAAGTTGTTCATAATTTAGCAATGGTTTCAATATTGGCAAAATCAACGCCTGTTTCCATTTAAAATTTTGAAGTTCCTTGTAAAGATATTTCCAAGGCGTCACTCATTTCAAAAGCATCACTACGTGATTCTGCACTGCATTTCGATATGAACAATCTAAGTTTCAAAGATTTTTATGCACTACAAGCTGAGTTAGGCCCTGTTACTGATTTCGTGAACCATCCCGTATACTTGTTAATTGACTGCCATCTAGTAAAAAATGTTCCAACTCAGAAGATAGATCAATGAAAAACATTACATACCAGGTGTGTAACTATGAAACCGGAATTTGTACCTACAAACTACGATTTGCGGACAGCATCGATCTTTTGTTGCCATTTGAAGAAAACTGCTGCAGAATCGCATCGCATGCTTGTCGAAGCTTACGGTGATCATGATCTTGGTAAGTTAGTGTTATGCGTGGTTTAAAAAATTTAAAAGTGGCGATTTTGAAGTCAGAAACGAAGAACGTTGAAGACCGCCTAAAATGTTTGGAGACAGCGAATTGCAAGCTTTGTTGGATGAGGATGACGCGCAAACGAAACAACTCGGGGATAAATTAAATGTGAAACGAGAAGCAGTTTCCACACGTTTAAAAGCCATGGGCAAGATTCATTGACTGAATTACAAGATTCATTTAAAAGCCATGCATTGACTGAATTACAGCAGGAAAAGCGAAAAAACACTTGCGAAATTCTGCTCGCCAAGTACAAAAGGAAATTTCTCCGTCGAATTGTGACTGGTGACGAAAAGTGGATCTATTTCGAGAATCCTAAGCACAAAAGATCATGGGTAACTCCAGGAGAACCGGCGACATCGTCTGCAAGACCTAATCACGATGGGCGGAAGAAAATAGTTTGTGTTTTATGGGTTCAGAATCGAGTGATCTATTACGAACTCCTGAAACCTGGCGAAACCGTTAATACCCAAAGTTACCGACAACAAATGATCGATTTGCATCAATCTTTGCGTGAGAAACTACCAGAATATGACCGAAGACAACATAAATTGATTATGCTTCACGATAATGCATACTCCCACACAGGAAAGCTGGCCAAGGAAACGATTACGACGTTTGGCTGGGAAATCCTTCCGCATGCGTCTTACTCACCAGACTTGGCGACTTAAGATTTTCATTTATTTGCTTCCATGGAAAACGGACTTGCTGTCCAGCGCTTCACATCTTACAAAAATTGCTTGATGGTACAGTTTTTTACAGCAAAAGAGGTACAGTTTTTTATGTCTGGCATCCACACATTGCCGGAACGATGGCAGAAATGTATCGCCAGCGATGGCCAATATTTCAAATAGTTCTTAGCATTGTCAATCAGTCACTGTGTCTTTTCTGTACATAAATTCCAGTTTCATATTTACGCACCTGGTAAGCAAACAGTATTTGGTAATTTAATTTGAAAATCGATGAGTACGCAAGTTTACTTCGTCTTTGCATTTTATACTGATTAACTGCTTTATACTCATTAATGTGTGACATCATAATTCATAGCGCAGTTTATGAACTTAAAACATTTCAGTACATGTCATTTATTATAGAATTAATTGCATGAAAATCCTAATTCAATAAATTCATCCTACTTTTCTGTATAAACTCAATCAACTAAAGATGAAACTCATAGGTTTATGTCAGAAAACTGCTGTAAGGCCCTGTGAACTCACGTGAAAACCAAATTAGATACAATTTATAAATATTTTTTTATTTTAATGAGGCAATTTCGAGCAAACTTTTATTATCGGACTAAGTTAACAGAAGACGAACTCTTAAATGAAAAACGAACCACTGACAAACAATACTCAGATCATAAACAAAAACACTTTCTAACTTGTATTTTTTTTTCACATTTCATTACATATTTAACCACCAAGACAGAGCTAGAATGTTCACATATCATGAAATTAAAACCTCTATCAATGCCCTTTCCAACAATACAATTTTTATTGATAAAGACTAATACAATTACTAAAATTAATACCTCAAAACTGTACTCGCGGAAACAAACTATTTTAAAATCGCTTGGCCAGAAAAATTAAGTGACTTCAGCAATTATTTACGTTCATTTTTATTTTAATAATGGAATTTATTTAGTAACAGTGTGACACGTTAATATACTCACGAATTCATTTGTAGCACCCCTCACTCACATTTTATATACATTGAATACACGTTGACGACTCTTACTGAATACTGTTATATATATCATAGAGAGAAACAGCTTTTTCAATATACAGCGTTCATCCACAGAATGAACTGCAAATGCATTTGTGCACTACAACTGAAGTTAGAACATGGTAACGTGAATACGACGTGCATTTACATAGCTATCAATGTCTGTATTACGCACAGAAGTAAGATACAGAAAACAACCTATACACTTGTTTGCCATACAGACGAAACATTATATGAATACGGGAAAGATCCTGTAGAACTGAAGCATACAGATGTAAGGAACAGCATTACATGTAGAGAATGAGTTGACATGTGTTAATATAAAACAGCCATAAAGCAGCTCTATGGTAGTAGTGAGAAGCAAGGTGACCATGTAATTCTTTTATTGCCAGTCTACCTGTGAATTACGAGTTAGTTTGGATCAGCATAACTTAAAGACGAAATAGTGTATTGACAGATACAGAGGAATAATAAGTAGACTAAGCAATTCATTACCAAATTGGCGGCAAACTTGAATTTAGTTATTAATCATAATAGTTGATTGTGGTAATTAACGTAATTTTCCATCTATACAGAAATAGCGCCACTCAATGAAGTCATATAAGAGCGAATAGTGATATTAAATGGATGGTAGCCTGACAGACTAGGCCACCTAACATTGGTCCAGCAGACTAGACCAGAACTGTTTTGGTCTACTATGCATTTTTTTAAAATTCTCAAACTAAAGGAGCCAGACCAAATTATATCCAATTGTGCCTCATATAATTAACAGGATATCTGCTGTACTTGATCTAGTCTACCTTGCCACCATTCAATTAACGCCATACTTAGGAGGTAATGGTTCTTCAATATCGGAGCAATACTCGCGAAGAAATGTGTATATTTTATGGGCAAGTCTTCATTTGTTTGTGCCACTGACATTCCCTCATTAACACAAGATTTAACCCACATGTCTGACGCAGAAAATCCTCCCTTGCCATAGTTTCGGCATATCAACTATTGAAACTACGCCCTTGTATATATATATATACTTAAATCCCTGAGTTGAGTTAAACAATTTTGTCCGTGATAGTAACAGCCGTAATATTCATATGCAGTACGATTATTTTTATCATATCCATCCACCTTGAAATGTTTAAATTGGGCGCACCACCTCGTTCATAGATTTGCAGCTTGACCTTATGCTTGTATTCTATATACCGCAGCCAAAGTTTAGCATGCTTGCGTGATGAAACCCTAATGGAGAGATAGCATGAATAGTCTTTTGTTTGATAGACAGGGTTTGATAACACTGCCTAGCACCTGCCGCAATAGTACACGTAAGCAAAAACATTGAACACCACCCGTTTTATTTTCGATACGATTGGAAAACCGTATGAGAGCTAAAGTTAGAGTACGAACGTTGTTTTGACAATACTGTAACAACGTATCAAATGTTCACGTTCGAAATCAAATGTTCTTTTACCTTTGACACATTGCCTAAACCATAAGCCTATATTCTTTGCATCCTCATCATACTTACTCCCTAGATCGTAATACTCTGTAGCAGGCTAGTTGCTGTTCCATTTTTATTTTTCTTCCTTTTATTTTTCTTAGTACGTTCTGTTTCCTTTCTGTGTGTTCTCCTCGGCTCATTCTCTTTGTTTGGTTTTAGTCACGCTTTGAGCGTGTTTCGTTTTATTTTTGCTTTGGTTTTCCGCCGTTATCTATTCAGGTTTTCGTTAGTCACGCAGGATTGACCTGGATCTAGTGCTTGTTTTCTTATTTTATCCTAGTTAATGCTTTGCTCCGTGTTTCTTGATGATTGGTGTGAATCATCCTTCTTCTCCGTTTGATGGGACATTCCGCATCTATTCAACACTCCAAGGAATCAGAATTATGTAGAATTATATCCAGACCTGGAGTTGAAACCGCCCCAACTCAAGATCACCAAGATCACACACATAATTCCTGGCTGGGTGATGTCAAAACTGCAACACCAAAGCAATCTATGAATATAAATAGGGTCTCCAGAAGCCTATAGTACCCACGGAACGCATCTAACCAAAACTCTAGCTCCAAACATATTCTACACCCCAGACGAGCGGCGCAGAAATGTCTTCCAAATTTAAGAATATCTGGGAAAGAGGATTCCAGATCCTTGTGATCGCTGCGAAAACATGTAATTGATACCTCTGCCTACCAATATGGAAAATCACAACCAAATCAACAACCTAGTCTAATTAATAACCCTCAACCCAATTTGGAAAGTATCACAAATAAATTAGCGGAATTGTCAGTTACTATAGCTAGGAATCCATCCTATAAACCGCCTTATAAAAAGAAGGGCAAAAATAATTATAATAAAGGCAAATATAATGACCAAAAATCAGATGCCCAAGGCGAAAATAAAAATAACAAGCAAAACGAAGCAAGCAATACAATGACTGTTTGTTCAGTCTGTTTTAAGCCTGGCCACAATTCTCATATTTGCTGGCACAATACAAACAAAAAGGAAAATAATCAGGGAAACTTGTAAAGTCGCCCGTCTCATCAGCAGGCGAGCGGGCGAATAAAATGTATACAACATCACAAGCAGATTGGTCCAACCCTATGAATGTTTCTGAACAAACAGAAAACAAAACGGACTTATACTAATTTTGAAACAGATGACAATCGATCTTTGATAAAGATATGCATAGGCGGTAGAGTAGTACCTACAATTTTAGATACAGCTAGTTCAATTTCGATCTGGCCAAAGCAAGAACTTCCTAAAAACAGTCTATTAATTCCTTATAAGACTCAGATACGAGGAATAGCTAACAAGGCTATAGAATTACAACATGTAGCTTTAATAAAATTCAAAGTGGGGACAACGTATTATTCTCATTATTTTAGAATAATGGAAAATAGTCATCTATGTCCAATCATCGGACAGGATTTGTTAAAGCGCCTCTTAGCTAAAATAGACTTGGAAAGGAATATTGTTTCTTTCTACAAGAAGCCAAGGAAAGCTTTTCATGAAGATTAAAACAATCAGAAGCAGGACATTACTCCTTCCGTCATTATGTCATTAAAACAACGTAAAATGGCAAATGTTTACCCAGCATCTCCACCACGTAATGTTCTTTTGTTGTTGCTATTAATCTGGCGATCCACGTAATGAGAATTGTTGTGGTTGTTACTTTGTAACGTAGAAACAGGATCGTATATGACGTGATAGAACTGTCTTTACAATATACGATATAAATTCTGGTAGAGTCCTTATGACCGAAGATCGTTTATTATAGTGGTTATTTAATCAATAAATAGAGCAAACGCTTATAGACGTTTTTACCGACACCAGTACATTATAAAAATTCCAATATTATTTTATATACAATTTACTATACAGTTAATAATATGAATGTCCCGAACATGAGCTCTGCAATGAATAAACTAGTGGTTCACCTCTTTGCAATGATACTTTAACTTAGGTCTTTAGGAAAGGAGAGAGTTCTGACTCCAGTCCAAGCCAGGTAGGTAGAGGTTTTTTAGGAGCGAAGAAGTGATAACTTCTAAGGTAATTGACTGGCTTTTTATATCCTTTTTTGTGGGCGTATTTTTAGTACTTCCTAATCTTGCCGCTTGGTGTTGGTGTCGTCTGCTTCTTATGGATGCTTAGTCAGCTTTATGTAACGTTTGTTTGTTTGTTTTCTTTGTAGTCAACATACTGACCTAATGATCCATATCCCATTACAATATGGACTGTTTCTTGATGAGTAGGCATTGTTCAGCGTTTTAACTTGAAGAATAACGAGAAAAGTTAAGAGATATGTTACCCATTTTTGAAAAAGTAATACACGGCTATATGCGACGGCATGACTATACTGTTCGCTTGATTTTTGTGTTTGACTACATTTTGGAAAAAGATTTTTTTTTTTTAAAAAAAAGAAGGAAATAGAACTTTACATAATAAGAAATACAGGGAAGACGAATGGTCATTGGTACTCCATGGAATAAAGTCCTGCTGTTGATATTCAATGCACTAATTTCTAACTTAAATGTTGTTGTTTCGTGGATAGATAAATATGCTATTGTTGTACAACAGTAATTGTAAGTTCGTTATTTGTTCTTTTACTTATTGGAGGAATGTATGTGAGCGTTTTCATTTCAGAGACGACTTGAATTGGTTGCTATTGCTTATGAGGGAACGTTTGGATATGCAATATGTGTACTGGTAAGGGCGAACTCATACAAGACAAAGACGACTTGAACTGTTTTGCTATTACTTATGACGGAATATGCAATATTTGTACTCTTAAGGGCAGTTGACACCACGAATGAACGACTTGAATGCATTGCTTTTGTTTCATGTCACTGGCAATTCCGATTTCCAATGGTCTATACTGCTTATTACAATCAGGACTAACTTTTTAATAGAAGATTCACAAATTGCCATTATGTACAATTTCATCAACACCTAGGTTCTAGTCCATTTGTTGACATATTTATAGGATTTGTTGACCAATCACAATGTGTTGTGTCGTTATCAGTTGTGTAATTCATGTATCCAATAAAATAACTGCAAAGACAACTGTTTTAAAGCACATTTGCACAACTCAAATATCATAAATTTTCCATGAATAACGTATTTATTTAATTCATTTCCATTGACAGCAATATCCATCCTTAAATGGCTTCAACTAATATCTTAATCTTTATATGTAGGGATAAGGGACCTACATATAAAATTTCAGCTTAAATGGTAAAGAAAATGGTTTTAGGCGGCCATATTTATTTAAAGATAGCGACTTTTCAAAAAATCTTACATTTTCGTAATCTGCTGTTCAAACACATCTTTGTGCCAAATTTCAGGTTTCTATTTTAAGCGAAGTGGAAAATGATTTTTTCGTCCGCAATATGTATATAAAGATGCCGACTTTTCCAAACAATTCTTAAATTTTCGTAGTCTACTAGTCAAAATACATCTTTATACCGAATTCCAGCTTTCTATCTTAAACAATGCACAAAATGCTCTTTGGTCCGCCATATTTGACAAATATTATATATTTGTAATTCCGTTGTACTAATGTATGTTTTTAACAAGTTTCGTGTCTCTTGTCCTATCGGATTTGGCTGTGTATTCTTTCAAAAAATTAATTGAACCACTATATTTGTTTCGACATTTCGATTTCTGGGAAAAGTTCTTATATCTCTGTAATTTCTTTGTGCTAATATATGTTTCTACCAAGTTTCAAGTTTCTATTTCTACCCGTTAAACCTGCGTATTCTATCAGAAAATCAATTCGGCGGCCATATTTGTTGAAAGATAACGAGGTTTAAAAAATACTTATATGTTTGCAATTCCCTTGTACTAATGTATGCTTCTAACAAGTTTCGTGTGTCTATTCCTACCCGATTAGTCTGCGTATTCTATCAAAAATCAATTCGACTGTCATACTTCTTTATAAATAGCAAGTTATAAAACTTTTCTTATATTTTTTCAGTCTAATAACGGAAATACGTCTCCATATAATATGTCAGTTCTGTAGATTAAACAAGTGCAAAATAAATTTTATGTTCACCATATTAGTTATAAATTAACGTCTTTTCTCAGAACCCATCAAAGGTAAAACCAAAATAAACGCATTTCCTAGCTTCACAAACACATTCACGTTCCGCCAAGAGGTTTGCGTCCTGGGATGTCGATCCAACACATAATTATGAAATGAGCAAACATTCCGACGTTAGTATTATTCCTAAAACAAACAGCTAAAATCTTTATTCTTCTTTTCGAATATGTATTTATCAGTCAGTATTAATACAATGTTTCAATACCAGTCTAAGCATAGCTCTCTATAACCATCACCACTATATCAGAACAACCTTAAGGATAAAGTTTAAGAAATGGATCTACAACAACACGAGAAAATCTAACAGTTTGAGTATGCAAAATTTTCGCTAAGGATTTATCACAACACAAACAAATCTAGGAGTTGGAGTAGGTTAAAATTTAAGATATGGATGTGCCACAACAAGAGGAAATCTAATAGTTGTAGTAGGTTAAACTTTACGGTAAGGATCTACAACAACAGAAGCAAATCTAACAGTTGGAATAGGTTAAACTTTAAGGAATGGACCTGCCACAATACAAGAAATCTAAGAGTTGGACTAGGTTCAACTTTAAGAAACGGATCCTCCACGACACAAGAAATCTAACTATTGGAGAAGGTTAAACTTTAAGAAATGAAACATAGATGGCACAACCAATACACAACTTATTTCTTACCTGAAGTGCATACCAAACAATATAATGTATATATTATATATTCATGCTCAGTATTTAATTCATGAAACTTAATATACTATGAAAGGTATTTAATATGCACCATTTGAAATAATCACACACATACACAAAAATTAACTAGCTCGAGTCTCCAATTTTGGCACTTTCATTCTGAACTTGCGTTAATTTTAATTGAAATATATGGAAATCACTTTGTTGGACACACTAAAGAAGATACGAAAACGACCGGACCGAATAAATAACGATTCGAATACGGAAACTCAGTTTTGGCCTTGCCGGGTTTACACACGCATTTCTTCTGCTCCACCAAAATATTTTCGGGGCGCTGTGTCCTAATAACATTTTATACACAGGGAATAACTCGGTTCTGAAGAAATCCTCTTGCTTTGTTTTCAGTAATATTGCATCTAGAATAATTTACAATGTTACATGACCAAACCATTACAAATCTTGCTGTTCCACAAACTTGAAACATTGACGTTCACTAGAAGCTCCTCATTCGTTAGCGGTCAGACAGCGAGTAGTTTCTGTACTCGGAATTCTTCCCGCCTTATGGGGAGACCACTCCTTATCGCTTAAACACTTTAAAACCCAGCCAATCTATTACTTTGGTTAAAATATGAGAATGATCCACCATCACCTCCTGGACCCCGCACTTACCGTGAATACATTTTCACATTGACTCCGAGAATGATGTCTCTGGACACACACGAAAAACGGAGAAGGAAATGCGTTATTACGTGTTTTCGTCTAAATTAGAGAAATAAACTTTGCACTAAGCATCACCACGTATTGCTTATCGCATTTCACACCAGTACATGTAAGTGACACCATTAACACATGTCATATTTGCGAGAAAACTGATATTACGTACTTGAACTAATCGGGATCTTCCCGAATATGCTTCGATGATGCAGTTCATTTTGGCTGAGGAGGATAGCGAGGAGTGCCTAGCCGAAGGTGAGATCTGGTGAGCGAATGGAAATTCACTCATTGTATATTACTGGACCAAGAGCTGGGCAGAAGCGGAGCAGAAAGATAAAGAGAGAGAAAAGCTTGGTCAATCTCTCATATGTTGTCTTGAGAGGAAATAAATATTCGTGTGTATATTAACTTCACATGTATCTGCCACAGGTCGGGAAACGCCCTGCCACACTTTGAAAAGTTAC
>JAGDQP010071852.1:0-10584 GCA_022664845.1 Lepisma saccharinum | reverse complement strand
TGAAAATAAATACATTTTCATGACGTGATTTGCTTCAAATAACATAAATTTCTCGGCAAATGGAACTTTGTCAGGTGTTGAACTGTTTCATATATACATACGTAGTAATAGTGTACAAGAAGTGTGTTGTCAGTCTCAAAATAATAGCACCACACATGTGACTGAGTATCGAAAAATATTTCCTAACTCTGTCAGAATTAGTTAAATTAACGGTTGTGTCAAAACACAGTCTCAAGGAAAACGCAGTCTTAATATTCGCCTGCAGTGGCGAATATCCCTGTCATCGTCCAGAGTTTGTGTTCGTGTTGTAGAGAGTGTGTTTCCTATAAATATTACCAAACATTCTAAACTCTGTATCTTGGCTAAATAACCACCTTCTCCTAGTTCATATACCGTGTAGATAGTGCAAACTTCCATGGTTACTAGCTGTATTAGCTGGCCCCGAAACATACAAGCTATTTATTACTACAATTTAATGTTTTTCATATATCTCCATTTGTTGCCTACCTTTGGTTGAATATGGATTGACTTTTTAATGCTTACGTTTTGTGCCAACTCTACGATTACTGGTATTTTAAATTTGCAGCCGTAAATGTTTGAAACTGCACCGATAATTTCGTATTTGATGAGAGGAATACTCAAACCTAGATCACTAAGTTGCCCGTTGAGTGTGCTAAGAACGAAACTATTATTACCTTTCTCTACAGTTCTTTCCTACTAGCAGACGCATTTAAGGAAATAATTCACACATCTGCCAACTAAATCGTTACCAAATAATTTCTTCACAAATATCTTTGTGAAGCTGTGTAATAACATGTATTTAAAAATTTGAAATTCAGCTCGGGTGCAAAACTCTAAAAAAAACTCCTTAAATTAAGGTGCTCGAGCCAAGAAACAGACACAGGTGTTCTCTGAGAGGGAGGTACTTTTCTACATTTCCCTCTCAACAAAAGGGGGAAACAAGTTTCCGGTCGTTGTTGTCTTCATTAAAGGTTTAAAGTTCATACTCACACTAAAGAATAAACCAAATTAGTTTAGCCAACTCCCCTTCCTTGAGTATATTCTTAGAATGCTTTATAGTAATTGGTGTTCGATGCTTCAAACGATACTCTTTTGTCCGTCAGTGTAGAATGCAAATCTCGTCTCCTGCGTTTTGGTTTGTGTGTCTTTATTAGTGTAAGATTTAGGTATCGATTATTGTAGAGGAAGGACACGGTTTAGAAATATTTATTTTATCTTCTATTTATTCACTATTTATATATGCACTTTGGTAATGTCAAAGGATTACGAAAAATGTTTTTCACATAGCTATTCCAACCGTTGCAATGACACTTGGTACACGCACCTTCTACACCTGATACTAATTTTCTATGTACATCATATTCGTGTAGTCTTAGCACGGGTCCAATCCAGAAGTCCCCAAATTTACCAAAAGGATTTTTTTGCAAATTCAACTTTATAATTTAGCTTGTTTAAGCCCATTATATTTTACAGTACTACTTTTATTTGATGTGCTACACTCCAACTTGATTTCCAAAACCACGTATTGATATGTCATTTTGTGCTTTGCAGGATATTACAGTCTATCAGTATGCATGATGACGTTACTCCACCTGCGTTCAACTGCTTCATCTGTAAAGAACCGGACACACCTGAGGTTAGAGGTGTGATCTCTGAGGTTAGATCAGGTAACTAGAAAAGGGTACTCCACTTTTCTGAAATAAGCCGAAGCAGTTAGAAGTGCTGAATTTGTGGAATGTATAAAGGAGACTCAAAAGAAAAGAAAACATAAGTACCACGTGCAGTGTGAAAATGATCTGTACAGTAACTTCATTGAGATCAGGAAGATGTGAGCTCAAGAATTAAAGACATGGAAAGCGTCATCCAAGTTGAAGAGAAGACGTATTTTCCGTGACTTCAATGCATCCATTGCAACTAGTTCTACAAGTTCCCAGACAGTTCACCTACTGTATAGGGATGTATGCATTCTTTGCAACTAACCCGCTAAGCTGTACGAAATAATCCAGCGCAAGCTATATAGAGTTCCAGAAAACTTGACAGCAGATAAACTGAAGTATCTTGCTACAAACAGGTCACAGACGCGGAGATGAGTGGGAGACAGAAGTCATGGGTGCCTGCAAGTATCAACGACTTGGTAGCAGTAGAAATACTATACCATTTGCGATGAAAGCTTCTTTTCACACAGGTGACCTTATTCCAAGACTGAAGAGGAAGGAGAAAGAACGAGAGGACACAGGAAAGTTGATGTGCAGCGAGATGAAATATTAAGTGAATCCTGAGAATGGCTTGAGTCAGGACAAGAACATTGGATGATGACGCTTGACCAAATCCACAAGAAATTATAGGAGTTTGATAAGTCACCAGATAAGAACCTCTCCTATTCAAAGTATTGGCTGAAGAGAAAACTCCAAGAAAAATACTATGACAACTTGAATTTCACAACACGGGAGAGAAGGACAGATATGCTTTGTCTCAAAGATTTCACTGACAACATACTGCGAGAGCATAATGCTAATCTTGGACTTGTAGATGAGAATACTCAGATCATAAAGACGGCGCTGAAGTTCATATGGAATGAGAATGCAATGATCGATATTGATCCTAATTCATAGCCCACCGCACAGAGTATAACTGACATCGGTAGTCACCTGGCATTTGTTCCTGTAAGCCTTAAGACGTTTTCTTCTTTACTAATTGTGAAGACAGACAAAAGGGTTGCCGTTTGGGGTCAGAACTTTATTAAGGCCTGTCGACGTCGGTCAGGATCATTGCCACACCAAATGGGCCTTGCGATAGAGCTTGCTCATAGATTTGGGACAAAATAGATGCTCAACAAGTTAAATTTTTAATTTTTTTCAACCTTCGGTTTCTTTTCAAACGACACTAACTTATTCTTAGCTTCTAATGGAAAGGAAAACCAACGTTAGAAGAAAAACAGAACACAGAGGTTACAACAAATACGTTATGCGGCATTAGTGTAAATTCTTTGGAGAGCTGAGAGCGGCTCGCCAACATTTTGCTCATGGTGAAATTTCCTAAAGGCCATAACAATTCAAAATTCAGTGTGCGGCAGCAGTGACTGAATGGTAGAGCTCACCTCTGGTGCGATGGGTCGCCAGCTGGATTCCTGTTTATGACTTGCGGTCTTTGTGGTGAACAAACACCGTGTGCGTTGGTTTTCCCTACGTTCTCTCGTTCCTCTCTCACTTTCTTCATTCCACCAATTCCTCCCATCATCATCCGTGTGGTCTCAGGCAAAGTTGCCTGAAGGACTTAAAAATTGAACTGATATTCAACTATTCCGGTCAGGTGTAAATGGTTCACGTCTTAAAATTGTATGGTCCTGTGTTACTGAAAACAATATTTAACAAACTTACAACCACCCACTACGAAAACCCCAGAGTTCCCGAAATGATGAAATTTGAATAAATCGTATATACATTAAAAGTCAAACCATTCACATATAAACACTAGTGGAACGTAACATGGAGTTAAGATTTCCAGCGCCAAACAACTAAAATATGGAGGAGGCAGAAGGCAAAGGCAACTGAGGAAATCCATCACCTGAGCTGAATGGATTTATATATATATATAATGGCAATTCATCTTCACTTTGCTTTTATATTATAGTTATTTTTCAATCGTAATTTTTTATTTTATGCATGTGATTCTTCTGAATTCTCCTTGAGCTCTTCAGACTATTTTCTGCAATGTTCACTTATAAAGACGGACATCTAGTTTTATATCCTCAACAGATTTTACAATCGCGCTCATATATACAAAGACAGGGACGGAGAGGGAGAGAGAGAGAGAACAAAGCCTCACCATTTCAATATGAAAAAATCCCTTTCGGTAGGCCTACAGGCTGAGGTAGATTTCGAAGTTTCGCTGGGAGCCGGGGTTCGCCCCCCAACTTCAGTGCTTTTGAGAGGATGCGCCTCCTTTATCTTAACCAAAATCTCCCTGCAGCACTACACCACCACGGAGTACATCTTCACCCTCCCACGGTTGGCTGCGCCCCCAAAGGGAAGATTTGCCCCATTTATTGTAACCTACTCTTGGTCATACACCTTCATTGAAAATTTCGTTTCTCTACGTTCAATGATTTGGAAATTGGGTTTTTGGGGCGGCCATTTTGGATCCAAGTTGACGACTTTTTGAAAGTTTTCTTATTTTGTCGTGACCTACTTGTGATAGTACAACTTCAAGTAAAATTTCATTTATCCAGCTCAAACGGTGTGCAAAATGGGATTTTGGGTGGTCATTTTGGATCCAAGATGGCGACTTTTCCCAAATGTTGTGATATTTCCCTAAGCTACTCGTCATAATGCACCTTTATGCCAAATTTCGTATCTCTAGCTCAAACGGTGTGGAAAATGGATTTTTAGGTCCGCCATTCTGGATCCAAGATGGCGTCTTTGAACTCATTAGGTAACATTTTCATAATCAAAAAGTGATGTTGTACCTTTATGCCAAATTTGATTTCAATAGCCCCAGTGGTTTAGGCTGTGTATTCTATACAACAATGGGTTCGGCGGCCATTTTGGATCCAAGATGGCGACCGATTTTACTCATTAACGAACTTAACCGAGCTATTAAGCCTAGAAACAACATATAAAAATTTGGTTCAAATATCTTCAAAATTGTGGCCGCTAGCGTGTTAATATATAAATATTAACAGTATATACAATATTAACAGTATATTAAATTATACAGTATATATATATATATATATATATATATATATATATATATATATATATACACTTTCATATCGTACCGATCTCAATAGGTATATTTTCTTCGAAATCTACCTAAAAAGAATTTCACAGTATTGAACTGAAAACCTATGGAATTAAGTTCTGTTTTTCTTACGAGAGCACAGTCTAGTCTCTTAAAGTGACTCATCTACCTCGCTTTCAGCAATCGCGAACTTGATGTCTGAACTATGATCCGATTTTGTATATTCTTCGTTTACACCCATAATTTCCGTTCCCGCCTCTGACTATTTCAAGAACGTAAATGCCATGCTGTAATGAGAATACTGAGCAGTAGCCTCCGTACGACAAATAGCTGAAGACAAATACAGTACACGTACTTCTTTTTTACTATTATACGATTTACTTAATTTGCATTTAACATTTACATATAATATTCTGAAGTTCTGTCAAAACCCACCACATTTGAGATGTTATATTTTAAACATAAGAATTATTTATATCCTGAAATTATCATATGAATATATACACAACTGATTTATTTTAATGTAATTATTTTATTGAATTATTCATACTTTGAGGAATATATCATTACATACAAAAAGTTCATCCCAAACGGAATTCGAACCAACGACCTTAGATTAGAATCCCCTTTCTCTACCACTGATCTAACATGAACACAGAGATCGACTCCTTTTTGAAGAAACATGATTGAATTTTCGGCTTCCGAAGACAATAACATTCATATCCGTTGGAAATGCTGTTGTTTTTCTCGTTTGTCTTCTCCGTTCTACCATAGATGCGAGAACTATCTTTGCTATCTTTCCATTCATTGCAAAAATTCTTTTATATATGGAAACGTAGGTGACAAAACCAACACGTGCTCATATGTATGCTTAGTTTCGATACACTGTATCAGTACGTATTTCAATGGATGTTACTTTTTCTTCTACACTTCATAACATTTCAACACGTCTCATTGCACTTAAAAGAAAAAAACAACACATCTACACAAACTTTTCCCGTTGCGAAAGTCCACCCTACTCTTGGGCGTGCGAATCTGGCCTCTTTGGTTTATTGTATCCGAAGATACCCGTCCTTAGGCTTAGAGAATTTTCTAGCTCAAAACAGACCTAATTAATGCGGTGAACATTTTTGGAATAGAGTATACATACATATGTGGGTATCTCCAATCCTACCCCGAACTGGATCAATGAAAGAATTTTTTCTAACTTCTATTTCTAACGACTATTAAAGACTTACCTTACGGCTTGCGGAGCTTGCACGCTCATCGTCGCAGTATTAAACTTTCACAACTGAATTCTACCTTGAGCAAGATCAAGGCAGTTTTCATTACGAACACCTATTTCTAGCAGATCCCTTCTAATATTGTTATTCCAACATCATCTCAGTCTTTCGAGCGAAATCTTTCCCTCCGGTTAAAAGACAACCATGAAATATAATCTTCGTTTTTCCCATCCGAGCTACATCTTATTCGTCGTGATTTCATTATTCTTACAACATCGGTTGAGTTGTACTGTTCATGGAGTTCTTCATTAAGCACTCTCCTCCGATCTACACAAACTTTTCCAAATCTCATGAAATTTTATTTTCAAACACTCGTACTCCAACTTTCGTAACCGTAAATTATAGCTTTAAATAGTAAACTAACGGATTTAAACTAAATAATGTTATTCATAGTGTTTGGAGATTTCATAAAAACTCGAATTGACCTTAATAAGTTCTTTAAGGTCACTCATGTATTTGTTTCTTCTATTTACATGATTCTGCTTATTTACATTTACATCCACAATGTTGATTCCTTTGTTTCTTCGAAACATCAATTTAAGGCAGAAATAACCTCCAATATTATACAGTAACTTAGTCGAACTCGTAAATTCAATAAAACATTAAAACTCATTCTCCTTCCTTTGAGAATGAGAGAGCAAGACAAGCACAGAATTCGTTCTTTCCCTCCTTTGTCTCGAGTGAGGATTCACAATTTATTACTAGATGGATCTGCATTCAAGAAACATCTGCACTCGTTCAAATTACAAAAGTGATCTAGGATTGCATTTCGTTCCTAAAATCCTATACTTCGTTGAATTTCGTTACTGTGAACTTTGAATTTCGTTACTGTGTGGTTCCTTTCGATGTCATAATTTTCAATGGTTTACCATTTTCATTTAATTATTTGCTTTTTTGTTTTTGTTGCCTTCTGATTTGCCTTAACAAACTAGAAGTAAAATTCAACATTTTGTTTGCCTGTGTGCTAACAATAAGGTACAAAGGAAGCTCTCATGTGTGAGGCATATTTCGCAAGATTTCAACTTAGCTTGCGCATTAATTTAATGAATCAATAGTGGCTACTTTCTATTAAAAACAGCGGCGTAATCCACGGAATTGCTTAACTAACTGTATATCCGGAAATACACAGTCTATAATAAAAATATTTTACATTCTTCTCCAAATTGACAACGCCAAAGCTAAGTAGTCAAAAACATTATTAAATGAAAAAGGCAGACATAAAGGAAATATCTCATGTCTTGAGAAATTACTAACATGTAATATATATTAAATAAGGTAATTTTTAAACCTGAAGAGGGGTATTCTAAATTGGAAAGAAGCTATTTACAACAAACACAAATTGTGTAGCTATAGATCCGTTCTAAATTTTACTTACAAACATGTAATATAGACTGACAAGAACATTACAATTACTGCATTTACCTGAGAAATTTGTCCAGACGACTCACGAAGGCGTTGCACACAACATGTCAAATTTCTCAACTAAACTTTCATGCACAGTCGAATAATAAGTGTTTATCAGACTGACTCCAGCTCCAGGAAAGGTGGGTATGTTTTATTTCTCTCTAATATTGCCTCATTTCTTATAAACTTGTTAAAGATTGTTAAATTATAAATGTTACCATCGTTCATTACCAAATTATATTCCCATTTGCCTCAAGTGATATTAATACTTAGATACTATAAAGGTTTCACTGCTATTATGAAAAGTAAACATCTGATACTTCCATGGTGAGTAATGTTGGGGGACAATTACTGTATGAAATTATCTTGTGTTGATAGTAATTAACACTAGGGTGTCAATTACTAAGAAAAATCGATTTTCTAAATTACATCAATATCACACACCAACAAAAACTTTGCGAAGAGGGAAAATAAAAACATATTTATTTTTTTGTGTTTCTAGATTAATTGTATACAGTTATTGGCTCCTGTACGAATTATTTCCTGATTTGGTGCAAATAATGAAAACGTAATCAGAATGAAATTCAACAACAAGAATTGTTGACTGTTCCTTTCTGCATATTTCATAGTTTGGGATGAGCCTGGAGCTCGAACGTTATATTCGTGCCAACTTGTTATATATAATATATATAACCCAAATCGTCGGGTCAGCGTGGGAGCAGTAGACCAACTCCTCCCTTTGGGGGAGAGGACTCATCCACTAGTAGATTGATTAATGCTGTGATTGTTGTAGTAGAGGAAAAATCTTTTCTAGGTGTTCATCCTGCGAGTAACGGTCTGCTCCTTGAATTTGTGTTGTCTACAATTATACTTTCTTTCCTCTTTTATGCTCTTCATGTGTTTTATTTTCTGAACATTTGTGTCCACTTTGTTTCATTGGTTTGTCTTATCTTTGTATTTTGTTCAGTTATTGTATTTCACTGTTTATCTATCCAGAAGGCTTTCTAATGCTATTTTTAGTTCTTAAAGGAAGTTTTGGCAAGTTCCCCTTTTTAGTATAAATTGTCTGGGTCTATTCACTTCTCTATTGATGTTATCATATCTTCCAGCACATTCTTGTTCTAGAAATGGGTTTGCGCGACGTGTACCTCTTCTAACTTTGTACCTAATCTATAGTCATTATATAAAGTGCCTGTTTTGCATTAGAATCGAAAAAACACTTTAACTAGCGTAGGAGTCTGTGATTAAGATTTTTGAAGTTTTGCAAATAGTCCGTGCTCCTTATAATAGTTATGCTAGAACTATTAGGGATTTCTTTTTTCGAAACTAGGGTAGCAAAAGCTCAAAATTCTTAATGTGATTCTGGACATCACAACTGTGATAGAGAAAATTGACATGCGTACAAACTTTAAGTGTCCTCCAACCTTTAAGGAATTAATTGAGAATTTTCAGTTGAAACAGGGTTGGGAAAACACTTTCACTAAAATGAAAACAGAATTTTAAATATGTTAGTTTTGTTCAAAACGTTTCCAAACTACCTCGTTTTAAACAAACACCTCTCTTAAAATGTTTAATGTATTTAAAACAATATTATAAATTGATATAGCTATACAGAGTGTCCCGATACCACAGCTACAGAACCACCTCCCGAGATTTTTTAGGGGAAACTAAGGAAAAAATATAGGCCATCGCAACTGAGGGTGCACATTTCTTTGTTCTGGTGTTATAGGCTGTTGAAAGTGTAGAAAAATGAAATCTATATTTTTATATGGCCAATACTATTAACAGTAGAACTTTGGCTGCATACTACCATCAAAGATTTCTAACCTGCAGCTGTATCCGAAAATGTATATTCCAATTTCCTGCAATGGGTGGGCAAGAGATTCTCTAAAGGAAACAGGGGATTCCCAGATATAGGCATAAAGAACTACTTTTTAGCAAGTAATAATTCATTAGCGGTAAATCGACATGTCAAACAGATTTATTTTGCGGAATAATTTTTAAAATACGGATGCCTTGGCTGCATAGAAACAGGAGCACAACACATACGTTTCAATTAATATTTAGTATATTTGTTATTACCCGTATATGATAATATCACTGCCCGATCAGATGGCAATGATTACATTTATCATCTGTCCTATACGTAACGAACGTCGCCTTGTTTGTATTTATTTTGACGCACATCTACTCCAGAGAAAGCCTGAGAATTCAAAACTTCCTTGCGCCAGATAGTGTGCCATTTATCATATTCACCGGACCTTCCGCCAACAGATTACCATTTGTTTCATTCCCTCGACAACCACCTCCGTAGGTTATCGTTCGCCAATGAGGGAGACGTGCGGAACGCACTCACGAACTTCTTTGCCTCGGGGACCACCGACTTTTAACACCAGGATATTGTGCAGCTGCAGGAGCGTTGGCAAACGGTGTTTGAATGCTGATCGAGCTTACTTTGTAACCTAACGGTACATACCGTCCATTCCATTGCTCTTTGTTTATCACTGCTCTCGAACGGCAGAAACGTTTTTGGTTACCTTGTACAAACAAGGAATCTAATTAAAGGCAATTATTTTTTGTATAAACTTTTTTGGTAGATCTCAGCACTTACAAAAGTTGTAATTATTACCTTCAGTTGGGCACGTACAAGCCTCCTTGACACCATTTTTTTTATTTTTTTGATGACTATCTATCGGAAATATTTAAACCAGAAATCAAGCATGTTTCGGCGAATGGCCGCGTTTAGAACCCTTGTAGAAAATGGTGTGTGATTCCAAGCCATGATTTTATGCATCCAGACAATAGGTTGGTAGGTCTAACTATTACCAAAAAGTGTATACTAAACTCCTTCGCCCCCTCCCCCCACAAAATGTTTAAAAATACAATTATATAAAATTCGTTACTTATTTTTGAACAGAAGTTTTAGAAAAGGTACTTCCAAACTATAAAGTACACTTCAGAAATTACATAATGGCTTTTGTTTCAGCTCTCGAGCTCTTCTCGTTTTGAGATATTCAGATGCCATCCGCCATGTTGGCAAGATGTTCACTCCGGGAGAAATAATGACATAACATTTCTCTCAAGAGTGGTTCTATTATCCTCACACATGTTGGAACTCATATACACAAAATAA